>JBBYHO010322822.1:0-29496 GCA_038382025.1 Adansonia gregorii | reverse complement strand
ATTATTATGTGAATCCATGTTTATCCCAATTGAAAAATGAACTTCAATTCTAAAAAAGGTAGAAAGGGAAGCTTTTCATAGGAAACCAAAGCATCAAAATCATTTATCACAATAAGGAGAATCTGATTACAGCTACCAATCATGGAAAGAAGGAGATTATTATGTGAATCCATGTTTATCCTAATTGAACGACAAACTTCAGTTCTAAAATTGGTACAAAGTGAAGTTTTCTTATTAAACCAAACCATCAAAATCATTTATCATAACAAGGAGAATATGTTTATAGTACCCAATCTTCAAGAGAAAGGGGATTATTACATGAATCCATGTTTATCCAAGTTGAAAAATAACTTCAATTCTAAAAAAGGTAGAATGCGATGCTTTTCTTATGAAACCAAAACATCAAAATCGTTTATCACAATAAATAGAATGTGATTATAGCGTTCAATCATGGAAAAAAAAGAGATTATTATGCGAATCTATGTTTATCACAATTGAAAGACGAACATCGGTTCAAAAATTGGTAAAAAGTGAAGTTTTCTTATTATACCAAAGCATCGAAATCGTTTATCACAACAAGGGGAATGTGTTTATAGTGCCCAATCATGAAAAGAAATGGGATTATTATGTGAATCCATGTCTATCACAATTGAAAAATGAACTTTAATTCAAAAAAACGTAGAATGCGAAGCTTTTCTTATGAAACCAAAGCATCAAATCATTTATCACAACAAGGAGAATGTGATTATAACTCCCAATCATTGAAAGAAAAGAGATTGTTATGTGAATCCATATTTATCCAAACTGAAAGATGAACTTCCATTCTAAAAAAGGTAGAAAGGGAAGCTTTTCTTATGAAACCAAAGCATCAAAATCATTTATCACAACAAGGAGAATATGATTATAGAGCCCAACTATGGAAAGAAAGGACATTATTATATGAATCCATGTTCATTCTAATTGAAACATTAACTTTGATTCTAAAATTGGTAGAAAGTGAAGTTTACCTATTAAACCAAAGCATCAAAATCGTTTATCACAACTAGGAGAACGTGTTTATAGTGCCCAATCATGAAAAGAAGGGGGATTGTTATGTGAATCCATGTTTATCCCAATTGAAAAATGAATTTTAATTCTAAAAAAGGTAGAAAAGAAAGCTTTTCTTATGAAACCAAAGCTTCAAAATCGTTTATCATAACAAGGAGAATGTGTTTATAGTGGCCAATCATGAAAAGAAAGGAGATTATTATGTGAATTTGTGTTTATCCCATTTGAAAAATGAACTTCAATTCCAAAAAAGGTAGAAAGCGAGGCTCTTCCTACAAAACCAAAGCATCAAAATCGCTTATTATAACAAAGTGTATGTGATTATAGCACCTAGTCATGGAAAGAAAGGAGATTATTATGCGAATCCATGTTTATCCCAATTGAACGACGAACTTCAGTTCTAAAATTGGTAGAAAGTGATGTTTTCTTATTAAACCAAAGCATTGAAATTGTTTATCACAACAAGGAGAATGTGTTTATAGTGCCCAGTCATGAAAAGAAAGGTGATTATTATGTGAATCCATTTTACCCTAATTAAAAAATGAACTTCAATTCTTAAAAAGGTAGAAAGGAAAGCTTTTCTTATGAAACCAAAGCATCAAAATCGTTTATCACAACAAGGATAATATGGTTATAGCGCCCAATCATTGAAAGAAAGGAGAATATTATGCGAGTCCAAGTTTATCCCAATTGAAAGGCGAACTTCAACTCTAAAAATTGTAGAAAGAGAAGTTTTTCTTATGAAACCAAGGCATCAATATCATTTATCCCAACGAGGAGAATGTGTTTATAGTGCACAATCATGAAAAGAAAGGGGATTATTATGTGAATCCATGTTTATCCCAATTAAAAGATGAACTTCAATTCTAAAAAAGGCATAAAGCGAAGCTTTTCTTATCAAACCAAAGCATCAAAATCATTTATCACAACAAGGAGAATGTGATTATAGCACCCAATCATGGAAAGAAAGGAGATTATTATGTGAATCCATGTTTATCCCAATTAAAAGGCGAACTGCAGTTCTAAAATTGGTAGAAAGTGAAGTCTTCTTATTAAAGCAAAGCAACGAAATCATTTATCACAACAAGGAAAATGTGCTTATGGTGCCCAATCAAGAAAAGAAAGGGGATTATTACGTAAATCCATGTTTATCCCAATTGAAAAATGAACTTCAATTCTGAAAAAGGTAGAAAGGGAAGCTTTTCTTAGGAAACCAAAGCATCAAAATCATTTATCACAACAAGAAGAATGTGATTATAGCTCCGAATCATGGAAAAAAAAAAGAATATTATGTGAATCCATGTTTATCCTAATTTAACGATGAGCTTCGGTTCTATACTTAATAGAAAGTGAAGTTTTCTTATTAAACCAAAGCATCGAAATCATTTATCACAACAAGGAGAATGTGTTTATGGTGCCCAATCATGAAAAGAAAGGGGATTATTATGTGAATCCATGTTTATCACAATTAAAAAGTGAACTTCAATTCTAAAAAAAGGTAGAAAGCAAAGCTTTTCTTATGAAACCAAAGCATCAAAATCACTAATCACAACAAGAAGTATGTGATTATAGCGCCCAATCATGGAAAGAAAAGAGATTATTATGTGAATCCATGTTTATCTCAATTGAAAGACGAACTTCGGTTTTAAAATTGGTAGAAAGTTAAGTTTTCCTGTTAAAGCAAAACGACAAAATCATTTATCACAACAAGGAAAATGTGTTTATAGTGCCAATTATGAAAAGAAAGGCATTATTATGTGAATCTATGTTTATCCCAATTGAAAAATGAACTTTAGTTCTAAAAAAGGTAGAAAGGGAAGCTTTTCTTAGGAAACCAAAGCATCAAAATCATTTATCACAATGAGGAGAATGTGATTATAGCACTGAATCATGGAAAGAAAGGAGATTATTATGTGAATCTGTGTTTATCCCAATTGAACGATGAACTTCGATTTTAAAATTGGTAGAAAATGAAGTTTTCTTATTAAACCAAAGTATCGAAATCATTTATCACAACAAAGAGAATGTGTTTATAGTGCCCAATCATGAAAAAAAAAGAGGATCATTATGTGAATCAATGTTTATCCCAATTGAAAAATGAACTTCAATTCTAAAAAAGGTAGAAAGTGAAGCTTTTCTTATGAAACTAAAGCATCAAAATCGCTTATTAGAACAAGAAGGATGTCATTATAGTGCCCAATCATGGAAAGAAAGGAGATTATTATGCGAATCCATGCTTATCCCAATTGAACGATGAACTTCAGTTCTAAAATTGGTAGAAAGTGATGTTTTCTTATTAGACCAAAGCATCGAAATCTTTTATCACCATAAGAAAAATGTGTTTATAGTGCCCAAGCATGAAAAGAAAGGGGATTATTATGTGAATCCATGTTTATCCCAATTGCGAAATGAACTTCAATTCTAAAAAAGGTAGAAAGGGAAGCTTTTCTTATGAAACCAAAGCATCAAAATCATTTATCATAACAAGGATAAGGTGATTATAGCACCCAATCATGGAAAGAAAGGATATTATTATGTGAATCCAAGTTTATCCCAATTGAAAGGCGAACTTCAATTCTAAAAATGGTAGAAAGAGAAGTTTTTCTTATGAAACCAGGGCATCAATATCATTTCTCCAAACGAGGAGAATATGTTTATTGTGCCCAATCATGAAAAGAAAGGGGATTATTATGTGAATCCATGTTTATCACAATTGAAAAATGAACTTCAATTCTAAAAAAGGTAGAAAGCGAAGCTTTTCTTATGAAACCAAAGCATCAAAATCATTTATCACAATAAGGAGAATGTGATTATAGCGCCCAATCATGGAAAGAAAGGAGATTATTATGTGAATCCATGTTTATCCCAATTGAAAGATTTACTTCAGTTCTAAAATTGGTAGAAAGTGAAGTTTTCTTATTAAAGCAAAGCAACAAAATCACTTTTCACAACAAGGAAAATGTGTTTATAGTGTCCAATCATGAAAAGAAAGGGGATTATTATGTGAATCCATGTTTAGCCCAACTGAAAAATGAACTTCAATTTTAAAAAAGGTAGAAAGGGAAGCTTTTCATAGGAAACCAAAGCATCAAAATCATTTATCACAATAAGGAGAATGTGATTATAGCTCCCAATCACGGAAAGAAAGGAGATTATTATGTGAATCCATGTTTATCCCAATTGAACGATGAACTTCGATTTTAAAAATAGTACAAAATGAAGTTTTCTTATTAAACCAAACCATCGAAATCATTTATCACAACAAGGAGAATATGTTTATAGTGCCCAATCATGAAAAGAAAGGGAATTATTACGTAAATCTGTGTTTATCCCAATTGAAAAATAACTTGAATTCTATAAAAGTAGAACGCGGTGCTTTTCTTATGAAACCAAAGCATCAAAATCATTTATCACAACAAGAAGTATGTGATTATAGCACCTAATCATGGAAAGAAAAGAGATTATTATGTGAATCCATGTTCATCCTAATTAAAGGCGAACTTCATTTCTAAAAATGGTAGAAGGAGAAGTTTTTCTTATGAAACCAAGGCATCAATATCATTTATCCCAACGACGAGAATGTGTTTATATTACCCAACCATGAAAAGAAAGGAGATTATTATGTGAATTCATGTTTATCCTAATTGAAATATGAACTTCAATTGTAAAAAAGGTAGGAAGGGAAGCTTTTCCTATGAAACCAAAGCATTAAAATCATTTATCACAACAGATAGAATATGATTATAGCGCGCAATCGTGAAAAAAAAAGAGATTATTATGTGACTCCATGTTTATCCCAATTGAAAGATGAACTTCGGTTCAAAAATTGGTAAAAGGTGAAGTTTTCTTATTATACCAAAGCATCAAAATCGTTTATCACAACAAGGGGAATGTTTTTATAGTGCCTAATCATGAAAAGAAATGGAATTATTATGTGAATCCATATTTATCCCAATTGAAAAATGAACTTTAATTCTAAAAAAGTAAAAAGCGAAGCTTTTCTTATGAAACCAAAGCATCAAAATCACTTATCACAACAAGGAGTATGTGATTATAGCGCCCAATCATGGAAAGAAAGAAGATAATTATGTGAATCCATTTTTATCCCAATTGAATGACAAACTTCGGTTCGAAAATTGGTAGAAAGTGATGTTTTCTTATTAAACCAATGTATCGAAATCGTTTATCACAACAAGGAGAATGTGTTTATAGTGCCTAATCATGAAAAGAAAGGGGATTATTATGTGAATCCAAGTTTATCCCAATTGAAAAATGAACTTTAACTCTAAATAAAGTAGAAAGGGAAGCTTTTCTTATGGAAACAAGGCATCAAATCATTTATCATAACAAGGATAATGTGATTATAGCACCCAATCATGGAAAGAAAGGAGATTATTATGTGAATTCAAGTTTATCCCAATTAAAAGGCGAACTTCAATTCTAAAAATGCTAGAAAGAGAAGTTTTTCCTATGAAACCAAGGAATCAATATCATTTATCCCAACGAGGAGAAAGTCTTTATAATGCCCAATCTTGAAAAGAAAGGAGATTATTATGTGAATCCAGGTTTATCCCAATTGAAAGATAAACTTCAATTCTAAAAAAGGAGAAAAAGAAGCTTTTCTTATTAAACCAAAGCATCAAAATCGTTTACAACAACAAGGAAAATATGATTATAGCTCCCAATCATGGAAAGAAAGGAGATTATTATGTGGATCCATGTTTATCCCAATTAAAAGATGAACTTCAGTTCTAAAATTGGTAGAAAGTGAAGTTTTCTTATTAAGCCAAAGCATCAAAATCTTTTATCACAACAAGGAGAATGTGTTTATAGTGCCCAATCATGAAAAGAAAGGGGATTATTATGTGAATCTATGTTTATCCTAATTGAAAAATGAACTTCAATTCTAAAAAAAGTAGAAATAGAAGCTTTTCTTATGAAACCAAAGCATGAAAATATTTATCATAACAAAGACAATGTGATTATAGCGCCCAATCATGGAAAGAAAGGAGATTATTATGTGAATCCAAGTTTATCCCAATTAAAAGACGAACTTCAATTCTAAAAATGGTAGAAAGAGAAGTTTTTCTTATGAAACCAAGGAATCAATATCATTTATCCCGACGAGGTGAATGTCTTTATAGTGCCCAATCATGAAAAGAAAAGGGATTATTGTGCGAATCCAAGTTTATCCCAATTGAAAGATGAACTTCAATTCTAAAAAAAGTAAAAAGGGAAGCTTTTCTTATGAAACCAAAGCATCAAAATCATTTATCACAACAAGGAGAATGTGTTTCTAGTGCGCAATCATGAAAAGAAAGGTGATTATTATGCGAATCCATGTTTATCACATTTGAAAGACGGACATCAATTCTAAAAAAGGTAGAAAGGGATGCTTTTCTTATGAAACCAAATCATGAAAATCATTTATCACAACAAAGAGAATGTGTTTCGAGCGCACAATCATGAAAAGAAAGGAGATTATTATTTGAATCCATGTTTATCCCAATTGGAAAAGAAACTCTAATTCTAAAAAAGGTAGAAAGGGAAGTTTTTCTTATGAGACCAAGGCATCAATGTCATTCATCCCAATGAGAAGAATGTGATTATAGTGCCCAATCATGAAAGGAAAGGAGATTATTATGTGAATCAATGTTTATCCCAATTGAAAGACGAACTTCGATTCTAAAATTGGTAGAAAGTGAAGTTTTCCTATGAAGCCAATGCATCAAAATCGTTTATCACAATAAGAAGAATGTGTTTATAGTGCCCAATCATGGAAAGAAAGGGGATTATTATGTGAATCCATGTTCATCCCATTTGAAAAATGAATTTCAATTCTAAAAATGTAGAAAGGGAAGCTTATGAAACCAAAGCATCAGAATCATTTATCCAAATGAGTAGAATGTGATTATGGTGCCTAATCCTGAAAAGAATGGAGATTATTATGTGAATCCATGTTTAGCCTAATTGAAAGATCAACTTTGACTCTAAAAGTTGTAGAAAGAGAAGTTTTTCTTATAAAACGAAAGCATCAAAATTGTTTATCCCAATGAAGAGAATATGCTTATGGTACCCAATCTTGAAAATGAAGGATATTATTATGTGAATCCATGTTTATCCCAATTGAAAGTCAAACTTTGATGCTAAAAATGGTAGAAAGAGAAGTTTTTCTTATGAAACCAAAGCATAAAAATCATTTTTCATAACAACAAGAATGTGTTTATTGCACCCAATCATGAAAAGAAAGGTGATTATTATGTGAATCCACATTTATCCCAATTGAAAAACAAATTTTAATTCTAAAAAAGGTAGAAATGGAAGCTTTTCTAATGAAACCAAAGCATCAAAGTCATTTATCCCAATGAGGAGAATGTGCTTATGGTGCCTAATCCTGAAAGGAATGGAGATTATTATGTGAATCCATGTTTATCCCAATTGAAAGATGAACTTCGATGCTAAAAGTGGTAGAAAAACAAGTTTTTCTTATAAAATGAAAGCATCAAAATCATTTATCCTAATAAAGAGAATGTGTTTGTGGTACCCAATCTTGAAAAGGAAGGATATTATTATGTGAATCCATGTTTATCCCAATTGAATTTTGAACTTTGATTCTAAATATGGTAGGAAGAGAAGTTTTTCCTATTAAACCAAAGCATCAAAATCATTTTTGATAATAACAAGAAAGTGTTTATTATGCCCAATCATAAAAAGAAAGGAGATTATTATGTGAATCCACATTTATCCCAATTAAAAAGCAAACTTTAATTCTAAAAAAGGTAGAAAAGAAAGTTTTTCTTATGAAACCAAGGCATCAATATCATTTATCCCAATGAGAAGAATGTGATTATGGTGCCTAATCATGAAAGGAAAGGAGATTATTCTTTGAATCCATGTTTAGCCCAATTGAAAGATGAACTTCGATTCTAAAAGTGGTGGAAAGTGAAGTTTCTTATGAAACCAAAGCATCAAAATCATTTATCACAACAAAGAGAATGTGTTTCTAGTGCGCAATCATGAAAAAAAAAAGCGATTATTATGCAAATCCATGTTTATCCCATTTGAAAGACGAACTTTAGTTCTAAAAAAGGTAGAAAGGGAAGCTTTTCTTATGAAACCAAAGCATTAAAATCATTTATCACAACAAAGAGATTGTGTTTCTAGCTTGCAATCATGAAAAGAAAGGAGATTATTATTTGAATCCATGTTTATCCCAATTGGAAAAAAAACTCTTTAACTCTAAAAATGGTAGAAAGGAAGTCTTTCTTATGAAACCAAGGCATCAATTTCATTCATCCCAATAAGAAAATGTGATTATTGTGCCCAATCATGAAACGAAAGAAGATTATTATGCGAATCCATGTTTATCCCAATTGAAAGACAGACTTTGATTCTAAAATTGAAAAAAAATGAAGGTTTCTTATCAAACCAAAGCATCAAAATCGTTTATCACAATAAAAAGGATGTGTTTATAGTGCCCAATCATGAAAAGAAAGTGGATTATTATGTGAATCCTTGTTCATCGAAATTGAAAAATGAATTTCAATTCTAAAAGTGGTAGAAAGAGAAGCTTTTTTTATGAAACCAAAGCATCAAAATCATTTACCCCAATGAGGAGAATGTGATTATGGCGCCCTATCCTGAAAGGAAAAGAGATTATTATGTGAATCCATGTTTATCCCAATTGAAAGATAAACTTTGGTTCTAAAAGTGGTAGAAAGAGAAGTTTTTCTTATGAAACCAAAGCATCAAAATCATTTATCCCAATGAGAAGAATGTGTTTGTGGTACCCAATATTGAAAAGAAAGGATATCATTATGTGAATCAATGTTTATCCCAATTAAAAGTCAAACTTCGATTCTAAAAATGGCAGAAAGAGCGATTTTTCTTATGAAACCAAAGCATCAAAATCATTTTTCATAACTACGGGAATGTGTTTATCGCGCCCAATCATGAAAAAAAAGGAGATTATTTTGTGAATCCACGTTTATCCTATTTGAAAAATAACCTTTAATTCTAAAAAAGGCAGAAAGGGAAGTTTTTCTTCTGAAACCAATGCATCAATATCATTTATCCCAATGAAAAGAATGTGATTAGGGTGCCCAATCATGAAAAGAAAGCATATTGTTATGTGAATCCATATTTATCCCAACTGAAAGATGAACTTTGATTCTAAAATTGGTGGAAAATGTAGTTTTCTTATGAAAACAAGGCATCAAAATCGTTTATCACAAGAAGGAGAATGTTTTCTAGTGCGCAATCATGAAAGGAAAAGAGATTATTATGTGAATCCAGGTTTATCCCAATTGAAAGGCGAACTTCAATTCTAAAAATAGTAGAAAGAGAAGTTTTTCTTATGAAATCAAGGCATCCATATCATTTACCCCAACAAGGAGAATGTATTCATGGTGCCCAATCATGCAAAGAAAGAAGATTATTATGTGAATCCATATTTATCCCAATTGAAAAATGAACTTTAATTCTAAAAAAGGTAGAAAGGGAAGCTTTTCTTATGCAACCAAAGCATCAAAATCATTTATCCCAATGAGTAGAATGTGATTATAGTGCCCAATCCTGAAAAAAAAAGGAGATTATTATGTGAATCCATGTTTATCCTAACTGAAAAATGAACTTTGATTCTAAAAGTGGTATAAAGAAAAGTTTTTCTTATGAAACGAAAGCATCGAAATCATTTATCCCAATGAGGAGAATGTGTTTGTGGTACCCAATCTTGAAAATAAAGGATATTATTTTGTGAATCCATGTTTATCCTAATTGAAAGTCGAACTTCGATAATAAAATTGGTAGAAAGTGAAGTTTTTCTTATTAAACCAAAGCATCAAAATCATTTTTCATAACAACGATTATGTGTTTATTGCACCCAATCATGAAAAGAAAAGAGATTATTATGTGAATCCGTGTTTATCCCAATTGAAAAACAAACTTTAATGAATCCGTGTTTATCCCAATTGAAAAACAAACTTTAATTCTAAAAAAGGCAGAAAAGGGAAGTTTTCTTATGAAACCAAGGTATCAATATTATTTATCCCAATGAGAAGAATGTGATTATGTTGCCCAATTATGAAAGGAAAGGAGATTATTATGTGAATCCATGTTTATCCCAATTGAAAGATGAACTTTGATTCTAAAATTGGTGGAAAGTGAAATTTTCTTATGAAATCAAAGCATTGAAATCGTTCATCACAACAAGGAGAATGTGTTTCTACGGCGCAATCATGAAAAGAAAGGAGCTTATTATTCGTATCCATGTTTATCCAAAATGAAAGATGAACTTCAATTCTAAAAGAGGTAGAAATGGAAGTTTTGTTATGAAACCAAAGCATCAAAATCATTTATCACAACAAGGAGAATATATTTCTAGCGTGCAATCATGAAAAAAAACTAGATTATTATTTGAATCCATTTTTATCCCAATTGGAAAAAAAACTCTAATTCTAAAAAAGGTAGAAAAGGAAGTTTTTCTTATGAAACCAAGGCATCAATGTCATTCATCCCAATGAGAAGAATGTGATTATAGTGCCCAATCATAAAAAGAAAAAAGATTATTACGTGAATCCATGTTTATCCTAATTAAAAGATAAACTTTGGTTCTAAAATTGGTAAAAAGTGAAGTTTTCTTATGAAGCCAAAGCATCAAACTCGTTTATCATAATAAGGAGAATGTGTTTATCATGACCAATCATGAAAAGAAAGGGGATTATTATGTGAATCCATGTTCATCCTAGTTGAAAGATGAATTTCAATTTTAAAAAAGGTAGAAAGGGAAGCTTTTCTTATGAAACCAAAGCATCAAAATCATTTATCCTAATGAAGAGAATGTGATTATGGTGCCTAATCCTGAAAGGAAAAAAGATTATTATGTGAATCCAAGTTTTTCCTAATTGAAAGATTAACTTCGATTCTAAAAGTGGTAGAAAGAGAAGTTTTTCTTATGAAATGAAAGCATTAAAATCGTTTATCCCAACGAGGAGATTGTGTTTGTGGTACCCAATCTTGAAAAGGAAGGATATCATTATGTGAATCGATGTTTATCCCAATTGAAAGTCAAACTTTGATTCTAAAAATGGTGGGAAGAGCAGTTTTTCTTATGAAACTAAAGCATCAAAATCATTTCTCATAACAACGAGAAAGTGTTTATTGCGCCCAATAATGAAAAGAAAAGAGATTATTATGTGAATCCACGTTTATCCCAATTGAAAAACAAACTTTACTTCTGAAAAAGGTAGAGAGGGAAGTTTTTCTTATGAAGCCAACGCATCAATATCATTTATCCCAACAAGAAGAATGTGATTATGGTGCCCAATCATGAAAGGAAAGGAGATTATTATTTGAATCCATTTTTATCCTAATTGGAAATAAAACTCTAATTCTAAAAAAGTTAAAATTGAAAGTTTTTCTTATGAAACCTAGGCATCAATATCATTCATCCCAATGAGAAGAATGTGATTATGGTGCCCAATCATGAAAGGAAAGGAGATTATTATGTGAATCCATGTTTATCCCAATTGAAAGATGAACTTCGATTCTAAAATTGGTGGAAAGTGAAGTTTTCTTATGAAACCAAAGCATCAAAATCGTTTATTACAACAAAGAGAATGTGTTTCTAGTGCACAATCAAGAAAACAATGGAGATTATTTTATGAATCTATGTTTATCCCATTTGAAAGATGACCTTCAATTCTAAAAAAGGTAGAAAGGGAAGTTTTTCTTATGAAACTAAAGCATCAAAATCATTTATCACAACAAGGAGAATGTGTTTCTAGCGCTCAATCATGGAAAGAAAGGAGATCATTATTTGAATCCATGTTTAGCCCAGTTGGAAAAAAAACTCTGATTCTAAAAAAGGTAGAAAGGGAAGTTTTTCTTATGAAACCAAGGCATCAATATCATTTATCCCAATGAGAAGAATGTGATAATGGTGCCCAATCATGAGAGCAAAGGATATTATTATGTGAATCCATGTTTATCCCAATTCAAAGATGAACTTCGGTTCTAAAATTGGTAGAAAGTGAAGTTTTCTTATGAAACCAAAGCATCAAAATCCTTTATCACAACAAGGAGAATGTGTGTATAGTGCCCAATCATGAAAAAAAAGAGGATTATTATGTGAATTCATGTTCATCCCAATTGAAAGTTGAACTTCGATTCTAAAAATGGTAGAAACAAAAGTTTTTCTTATGAAACCAAAGCATCAAAATCGTTTATCACAATAAAGAGAATGTGTATCTCGCGCACAATCATGAAAAGAAAGGAGATTATTATTTGAATCCATTTTTATCCCAATTGAAAAAAAAGCTCTAATTTAAAAAAAGTAGAAAAAGATGTTTTTCTTATGAAACCAAGGCATCAATATCATTCATCCCAATAAGAGGAATGTGATTATGGTGCCCAATCATGAAAGGAAAAGAGATTATTATGTGAATCCTTGCTTATCCCAATTGAAAGATGAACTTCGGTTCTAAAATTGGTGGAAAGTGAAGTTTTCTTATGAAACCAAAGCATCAAAATCGTTTATCACAATAAGAAGAATGTGCTTATAGTGACCAATCATGAAAAGAAAAAGGATTATTATGTGAATCCATGTTTATCCCATTTGAAAGGCAAACTTGAATTCTAAAAAAGGCAAAAAATGAAGCTTTTCTTATGAATCCAAAGCATCAAAATCATTTATCACAACAAGGAGAATGCGTTTCTAGAGCGCAATCATGAAAAGAATGGAGATTATTATTTGAATCCATGTTTATCCCAATTGGAAAAGAAACTCTAATTCTTAAAAGGGTAGAAAGGGAATTTTTTTTATGAAACCAAGGCATCAATATCATTCATCCCAATGAGAAGAATATGATTATGGTACCCAATCATGAAAGGAAAGGAGATTGTTATGTGAATCTATGTTTATCCTAATTGAAAGACAAACTTCGGTTTTAAAATTGGTACAAAGTGAAGTTTTCTTATGAAACCAAAGCATCAAAATCATTTATGACAACAAGGAGAATGTATTTCTAGTGCGCAATCGTGAAAAGAAAGGAGATTGTTATGCGAATCCATATTTATCTCATTTGAAAGAAAAACTTCAATTCTAAAAAAGGTAAAAAGGAATGCTTTTCTTATGAAACCGAAGCATCAAAATCATTTATCCTAATGAGGAGAATATGATTATGTTGCCTAATCCTGAAAGAAAAAGAGATTATTATGTGAATCCATGTTTACCCCAATTGAAAGATGAACTTCGATTCTAAAAGTAGTAGAAAGAGAAGTTTTCCCTATGAAACGAAAGCATCAAAATCATTTATCCCAATAAAGAGAAGGTGCTTATGGTACCCAATCTTGAAAAAGAAGGATATTATTATGTGAATCCATGTTTATCCCAATTGAATTTCGAACTTCAATTCTAAAAATGGTAGGAAGAGAAGTTTTTTCTTATGAAACCAAAGCATCAAAATCATTTTTCATAACAATGAGAGAGTGTTTATTCTGCCCAATCATGAAAAGAAAGGAGATTATTATGTGAATCCACGTTTATCCCATTTGAAAAACAAACCTTAATTCTAAAAAAGGAAGAAAGAGATGTTTTTCTTATGAAACGAAGGCATCAATATCATTTATCCCAACGAGAAAAATGTGATTAAGTACCCAATCATGAGAGGAGAGGAGATTATTATGAGAATCCATGTTTATCCCAATTGAAAGATGTGCTTCGATTTTAAAATTAGTGGAAAGTGAAGTTTTCTTATGAAACTAAAGCATCAAAATCGTTTATCATAACAAGGAGAATGTGTTTCTAGTGTGCAATCATGAAAAGAAAGAAGATTATTATGCGAATCCATATTTATCTGATTTGAAAGATGAACTTAAATTCTAAAAAAGGTAGAAAAAGAAGCTTTTCTTATGAAACCAAACCATCAAAATCATTTTTCACAACAAGGAGAATATGTTTCTAGCACGCAATCATGAAAAGAAAGAAGTATTATTTGAATCCATGTTTAGTCCAATTGGAAAAAAAAACTCTGATTCTAAAAGAGGCAAAAAGGAAAGTTTTTCTTATGAAACCAAGGCATCAATATCATTCATCCCAATAAGAAGAATATGATTATGGTGCCCAATCATGAAAGGAAAGGAGATTATTATGTTAATCCATGTTCATCCCAATTGAGGGACGAATTTCGATTCTAAAATTGGTGGAAAGTGAAGATTTCTTATGAAACCAAAGAATCAAAATTGTTTATCCCAATAAAGACAATGTCTTTGTGTTTTCTAATCTTGAAATGGAAAGATATTATTATGTGAATCTATGTTTATCCCAATTGAATTTTGAACTTCGATTCTAAAAATAGTAGGAAGAGAAGTTTTTCTTATGAAACCAAAGCATCAAATCATTTTTCATAACAACAAGAAAGTGTTTATTGTGCCCAATCATGAAAAAAAAGAAGATTATTATGTGAATCCACGTTTATCCCAATTTAAAAACAAACTTTAATTCTAAAAAAGGTAAAAGAGAAGTTTTTCTTATGAAACCAACGCATCAATATCATTTATCCCAGCGAGAAGAATGTGATTATGGTGCCCAATCATGAAAAGAAAGGAGATTATTATGTGAATCCATGTTTATCCCAATTGAAAGATGAACTTCGATTCTAAAATTGGTGGAAAGTGAAGTTTTCTTAAGAAACCAAAACATCAAAATCATTTATCACAATAGGGAGAATGTGTTTCTAGTGCGCAATCATGAAAAGAAAAGAGATTATTATGCGAATCCATGTTTATCCCATTTGAAAGATAAACTTCAATTCTAAAAAAAGTAGAAAAGAAAGCTTTTCCTATGAAACCAAAGCATCAAAATCATTTATCCTAATCAGGAGAATGTGATTATGGTAGCTAATCCTGAAAGGAAAGGAGATTATTATGTGAATCCATGTTTATCCCAATTGAAATATGAACTTTGATTCTAAAAGTGGTAGAAAGAGAAGTTTTTCTTATAAAACAAAAGCATAAAATCATTTATCCCAATAAAGAGGATGTGTTTATGGTACCCAATCTTGAAAAGGAAGGATATTATTATGTGAATCAATGTTTATCCTAATTGAATTTCGAACTTCGATTCTAAAAATGGTAGGAAGAAATGTTTTTCTTATGAAACCAAAGAGTCAAAATCATTTTTCAAAACAACGAGAAAGTGTTTATTACGCCCAATCATGAAAGGAAAGGCGATTATTATGTGAATCCACGTTTATCCCAATTAAAAAACAAACTTTAATTCTAAAAAAGATAGAAGGGAAGTTTCTCTCTTGAAACCAACGCATCAATATCATTTATCCCAACTCGAAGGTTGTGATTATTGTGCCCAATCATGAAAGGAAAGGAGTTTATTATGTGAATCCTTGTTTATCCTAATTGAAAGATGAACTTTGATTCTAAAATTGGTGGAAAGTGAAGTTTCCTTCTGAAACCAAAGCATCAAAATCGTTTATTACAACAAGAAGAATGTGTTTCTAGTGCGCAATCATGAAAAGAAAGGAGATTCTTTTGCGAATCCATGTTTATCCCATTTCAAAGACGAACTTCAGTTCTAAAAAAGGTAGAAAGAAAAGCTTTTCTTATGAAACCAACGCATCAAAATCATTTATCCCGATGAGGCAAATGCCATTATGGTGCCTAATCCTGAAAGGAAAGGAGATTATTATGTGAATCCATGTTTATCCCACTTGAAAGATGAATTTCGATTCTAAAAGTGGTAGAAAGAGAAGTTTTTCTTATGAAACGAAAGCATCAAAATCGTTTATACCAATAAAGAGAATGTGTTTATGGTACCCAATCTTGAGAAGGAAGGATATTATTATGTGAATCCATGTTTATCCTAATTGAATTTCGAACTTTGATCCGAAAAATGGTAGAAAAATAAGTTTTTCTTATGAATCCAAAGCATCAAAATCATTTTTCATTACAATGAGAAAGTGTTTATTACACCCAATCATGAAAAAAAAGGAGATTATTATGTGAATCCACATTTATCCTAATTGGAAAACAAACTTTAATACTAAAAACGGTAGAAAAAGAAGTTTTTCTTATGAAACCAACGCATCAATATTATTTATCCCAATGAGAAGAATGTGATTATGGTGCCCAATCATGAAAGAAAAGGAGATTATTATGTGAATCCACGTTTATCCCAATTGAAAGATGAACTTCGATTCTAAAATTAATGGAAAGTGAAGTTTTCTTAAGAAACCAAAGCATCAAAATCATTTATCACAACAAGAAGAATGTGTTTCTAGTGCACAGTCATGAAAAGAAAAGAGATTATTATGTGAATCCATGTTTATCCGATTTGAAAGATGAACTTAAATTCTAAAAAAGGTAGAAAGGGAAGCTTTTCTTATGAAACCAATGCATCAAAATCATTTTTCATAATAACGAGAAAGTGTTTATAGCGCCTAACCATGAAAAAAAAGGAGATTATTATGTGAATCCACGTTTATCCCAATTAGAAAACAAACTTTAATTCTAAAAAAGGTAGAAAGAGAAGTTTTTCTTATGAAACCAACGCATCAGTATCATTTATCCCAACGAGAGGAATGTGATTACAGTACCTAATCATGAAAGGAAAGGAGATTATTATTTGAATCCATATTTATTCCAATTGAAAGATGAACTTCGATTCTAAAATTGGTGGAAAGTAAAGTTTTCTTATGAAACCAAAGCATCAATATCGTTTATCACAACAAGGAGAATGTGTTTCTAGTGCGCAATCATGAAAAGAAATGAGATTATTATGCAAATCCATGTTTATCCCATTTGAAAGGCAAACTTCAATTCTAAAAAAGGAAAAAAAGGAAGCTTTTCTCTTGAAACCAAAGCATCAAAATCATTTATCCCAATGAGGAGAATATGATTATGGTGCCTAATCCTGAAAGGAAAGGAGATATTATGTGAATCCATGTTTTTCCCAATTGAAAGTGAACTTCGATTCTAAAAGTGGTAGAAAGAGAAGTTTTTCTTATGAAACGAAAGCATCAAAATCGTTTATCCCGATAAAGAGAATGTGTTTATGGTACCTAATCTTGAAAAGGAAGGATATTATTAAGTGAATCCATGTTTATCCTAATTGAATTTCGAACCTCGATTCTAAAAATGGTAGGAAGAGATGTTTTTCTCATGAAACCAAAGCATCAAAATCATTTTTCATAACAAGAGAAAGTGTTTATTGCACCCAATCATGAAAAGAAAAGAGATTATTATGTAAATCCACGTTTATCCAAATTCAAAAACAAACTTTAATTCTAAAAAAGGTAGAAAGGGAAGTTTGTCTTATGAAGCTTACACATCAATATCATTTATCCCAACGAGAAGAATGTGATTATGGTACCCAATCATGAAAGGAAAGTAGATTATTATGTGAATCCATGTTATCCCAATTGAAAGATGAACTTCAATTCTAAAATTGGTGGAAAGTGAAGTTTTCTTATGAAACCAAAGCATCAAAATCGTTTATCCCAATGAGGAGAATGTGATTATGGTGCCTAATCCTGAAAGGAAAAGAGTTTATTATGTGAATCCATGTTTATCCCAATTGAAAGATGAACTTCGATTCTAAAAGTGATAGAAAGAGAAGTTTTTCTTGTGAAACAAAAGCATCAAAATCGTTTATCCTAATAAAGAGAATGTGTTTATGGTATCCAATCTTGAAAAGGAAGGATATTATCATGTGAATTCATGTTAATCGTAATTAAATTTTGAACTTCGATTCTAAAAATGGTAGGAAAAAAAGTTTTTCATATGAAATCAAAGCATCAAAATCATTTTTCATAACAACGAGAAAGTGTTTATAGCATCCAATTAGGAAAAGAAAGGAGATTATTATGTGAATCCACGTTTATCCCAGTTAAAAAACAAACTTTAATTCTAAAAAAGGTAGAAAGGGAAGTATTTCTTATGAAGTCAACGCATCAATATCACTTATCCCAATGAGAAGAATGTGATTATGGTGCCCAATCATGAAAGGAAAGGAGTTTATTATGTGAATCCATGTTTATCCTAATTGAAAGATGAACTTCGATTCTAAAATTAGTGGAAAGTGAAGTTTTCTTGAGAAACCAAAGCATCAAAATCGTTTATCACAATAAGGAGAATGTGTTTCTAGTGCGCAATCATGAAAAGAAAGGATATTATTATGCGAATCCATGTTTATCCAATTTGAAAGATGAACTTAAATTCTAAAAAATGGAGAAAGGGAAGCTTTTCTTATGAAACCAAGGAATCAAAATCTTTTATCCCAATGAGGAGAATGTGATTATGGTGCCTAATCCTAAAAGGAAAGGAGATTATTATGTGAATCCATGTTTATCCCAATTGAAAGATGAACTTCGATTCTAAATGTGGTAGAAAGGAAGTTCTTTTTATGAAATGAAAGCATCAAAATCATTTATCCCAATAACGAGAATGTGTTTATGGTACCCAATCTTGAAAAAGAAGGATATTATTATGTGAATCCATATTTATCCCAATTGAATTTCGAACTCCGATTCTAAAAATGGTAGGAAGAAAAGTTTTTCTTATGAAACCAAAGCATCAAAATCATTTTTCATAACAACAAAAAAGTGTTTATTGCGCCCAATCATGACAAGAAAGAAGGTTATTATGTTAATCCATATTTATCCCAATTAAAAAACAAACTTTAATTCTAAAAAGGTAGAAAGGGAAGTTTTTCTTATGAAACCAACGCATCAATATCATTTATCCCAACGAGAAACATGTGATTATGATGCCTAATCATGAAAGGAAAGGAGACTATTATGTGAGTCCATATTTATCCCAATTGAAAGATGAACTTCGATTCTAAAATTAGTGGAAAGTGAAGTTTTCTTATGAAACTAAAGCATCAAAATCGTTTATCACCAACAAGAGGAATGTGTTTCTAGTGCGCAATCATGAGAAGAAAGGAGATTATTATGCGAATTCATGTTTATCCCATTTGAAAGATGAACTTCAATTCTAAAAGAGGTAAAAATGGAAGGCTTTTCTTATGAAACCAAAGCATCAAAATCATTTATCACAATAAGGAGAATGTGTTTCTAGCGCACAATCATGAAAAAAAAAGAAGATTATTATTTGAATCCATATTTATCCCAATTGGAAAAAAAACTCTAGCTCTAAAAATGGTTGAAGGGGAAGTTTTTGTTATGAAACCAAGGCATGACAAATGTGATTATGGTGCCTAATCATGAAAGGAAAGTAGATTATTATGTGAATCCTTGTTTATCCCAATCAAAGCATGAACTTTAGTTCTAAAATTGCTAGCAAGTAAAGTTTCTTTATGAAGCCAAAGCATCAAAATCATTTATCACAACAAGAAGAATGTGTTTATAATGCCTAATCATGAAAAGAAAGGGGATTATTATGTGAATCCATGTTCTTCCTAATTGAAAAATGAATTTCAATTCTAAAAAAGGTAGAAAGGGGAAGCTTTTCTTTTGAAACCAAAGCATCAAAATCATTTATCCCAATGAGGAGAATGTGATTATGGTGCCTAATCCTGAAAAGAAAAGAGATTATTATGTGAATCCATGTTTATCCCAATTGAAAGATGAACTTCGACTCCAAAAGTGGTAGAAAGAGAAGTTTTTCTTATGAAACCAAAGCATCAAAATCATTTATCCCAATGAGGAGAATATGTTTGGTACCTAATCTTGAAAAAAAAAGGATATTATTATCTAAATCTATGTTTATCTCAATTGAAAGTCGAACTTCGATTCTAAAAATGATAGGAAGAGAAGTTTTTCTTATGAAACCAAAGCATCAAAATCATTTTTCATAACAACGGGAATGTATTGACTGTGCCCAATCATGAAAAGAAAGGAGATTATTTTGTGAATCCACATTTAACCAGTTAAAAAACAAACTTTAATTCTAAAAAAGGTAGAAAGGGAAGCTTTTCTTATGAAACCAAGGCATCAATATCATTTATCCCAAAGAGAAAAATGTGATTATGGTGCCCAATCATGAAAGGAAGGAGATTATTATGTGAATCTATGTTTACCCCAATTGAAAGATGAATTTCGATTCCAAAAGTGGTAGAAAGAGAAGTTTTTTTTTGAAACGAAAGCATCAAAATCATTTACCCCAATCAAGAGAATGTGTTTGTGGCACCCAATCTTGAAAAGGAAGGATATTATTACGTGAATCCATGTTTATCCCAACTGAATTTCGAACTCCGATTCTAAAAATGGTAGGAAGAGAAGTTTTTCTTATGAAACCAAAGCATCAAAATCATTTTTCATAACAACAAGAAAGTGTTTATTGCGCCCAATCATGACAAGAAAAGAGATTATTGTGTGAATCCACGTTTATCCTAATTAAAAAAGAAACTTTAATTCTAAAAAAGATAGAAAGGGAAGTTTTTCTTATGAAACCAATGCATCAATATCATTTATCCCAACGAGAAGAATGTGATTATGGTGCCCAATCATGAAAGGAAAGGAGATTATTATGTGAATCCATATTTATCCCAATTGAAAGATGAGCTTCCATTCTAAAATTGGTGGAAAGTGAAGTTTTCCTATGAAACCAAAGCATCAAAATAGTTTATCACAACAAGGAGAATGTGTTTCTAGTGCGCAATCATGAGAAGTAGGGAGATTATTATGCGAATCCATGTTTATCCCATTTGAAAGATGAACTTCAATTCTAAAAAAGGTAGAAAGGAAAGCTTTTCTTATAAAACCAAAGCATCAAAATCATTTATCACAACAAGGAGAATGTGTTTCTATCGCACAATCATGAAAAGAAAGGAGATTATTATTTGAATCCATGTTTATCCCAATTGGAAAAAAAAACTCTAACTCTAAAAATGGTAGAAGGAGATTTTTTCTTATGAAACCAAGTCATGAAGAATGTGATTATGGTGCCCAATCATGAAAGGAAAGGAGATTATTATGTGAATCCTTGTTTATCCCAATTGAAAGATGAACTTTAGTTCTAAAATTGATAGCAAGTAAAGTTTTCTTATGAAGCCAAAGCATCAAAATCGTTTATCACAACAAGAAGAATATGTTTGTAGTGCGCAATCATGAAAGAAAAGGAGATTATTATGCGAATCCATGTTTATCCCATTTGAAAGATGAACTTCAATTCTAAAAAAAGTAGAAAAGGAAGCTTTTCTTATGAAACCAAAGCATTAAAATCATTTGTCATAACAAGGAGAATATGTTTCTAGCACATAATCATGAAAAAAAAGGAGATCATTATTTGTATCCATGTTTATCCCAATTGGAAAAAAAACTTTAACTCTAAAAATGGTAGAAGAGGATGTTTTTCTTATGAAACCAAGGCATCAATATCATTCATCCTAATGAGAAGAATGTAATTATGGTGCCCAATCATGAAAGGAAAGGAGATTATTATGTGAATCCAAGTTTATCCCAATTGAAAGACGAACTTCGGATCTAAAATTGGTAGAAAGTTAAGTTTTCTTATGAAGCCAAAGCATGAAAATCATTTATCACGACGAGGAAAATGTGTTTATAGTGCCCAATCATGAAAAGGAATGAGATTATTATGTGAATCCATGTTCATCCCAATTGCAAAATGAATTTTAATTCTAAAAGGTAGAAAGGGAAGCTTTTCCTGTGAAACCAAAGCACCAAAATCATTTATCTCAATGAGGAAAATGTGATTATGGTGCCTAATCTTGAAAGGAAAGAAGATTATTATGTGAATCCATATTTATCCCAATTGAAAGATGAACTTCAATTCTAAAAGTGGTAGAAAGAGAAGTTTTTCTAAGGAAATGAAAGCATCAAAATCGTTTATCCCAATCAAAAGAATGTGTTTGTGGTACCCAATCTTGAAAAGGAAGGATATTATAATGTGAATCCATGTTTATCCCAATTGAATTTCGAACTTTAATTCTAAAAATGGTAGGAAGAGAAGTTTTTCTTATAAAACCAAAGCATCAAAATCATTTTTCATAACAACGAGAGAGTGTTTATTGCACCCAATCATGAAAGAAAAGGAGATTATTATGTGAATCTACATTTATCCCAATTGAAAAACAAACTTTAATTCTAAAAAAGGTAGAAAAAGAAGTTTTTCTTATAAACCAACGCATCAATATCATTTATCCAAATGAGAAGAATGTGATTCTGGTGCCCAATCCTGAAAGGAAATGAGATTATTATGTGAATCAATGTTTATCCCAATTGAAAGATGCACTTCGATGCTAAAATTGGTGGAAAGCGAAGCTTTCTTATGAAACCAAAGTATCAAAATTGTTTATTATAACAAGGAGAATGTGTTTCTAGTACGCAATGATGGAAATAAAGGAGATTATTATGCGAATCCATGTTTATCCCATCTGAAAAACAAACTTCAATTCTAAAAAGGGTAGAAAGGGAAGCTTTTCTTATGAAACCAAAGCATCAAAATCATTTATCACAAAAAGAGAATCTGTTTCTAGCGCGCAGTCATGAAAAGAAAGGAGATTATTATTTGAATCCATGTTTATCCCAATTGGAAAAAAACTCCAACTCCAAAAATGGTAGAAAGGGAATTTTTTTATGAAACTAAGGCACCAATATCATTCATCCTAATGAGAAGAATGTGATTATGGTGCCCAATCATGAAAGGAAAGGAGTTTATTATGTGAATTGGTGTCTATCCCAATTGAAAGATGAACATCAGTTCTAAAATTAGTAGAAAGTAAGTTTTCTTTTGAAGCCAAAGCATCAAAATCGTTTATCACAACAAGGAAAATGTGTTTATAGTGCCCAGTCATGAAAAGAAAGGGGATTATTATGTGAATCCATGTTCATCCTAATTGAAAAATGAATTTCAATTCTAAAAAACGGAGAGAGGGAAGCTTTTCTTGTGTAACCAAAGCATCAAAATCATTTATCCCAATGAGTAGAATATGATTATGGTGCCTAATCCTGAAAGAAAATGAGATTATTATGTGAATCCAATGTTTATCCCAATTGAAAGATGACCTTCGATTTTGAAAGTGGTAGAAAAAAAAGTTTTTCTTATAAAATGAAAGCATCAAAATCATTTTTCCCAATCAAGAGAATGTGTTTATGGTACCCAATCTTGAAATGGAAGGATATTATTATGTGAATCCATGTTTACCCTAATTGAATTTCGAACTTTGATTCTAAAAATGGTAGGAAGATAAGCTTTTCTTATGAAACCAAAGCATCAAAATCATTTTTCATAACAACGAGAAAGTGTTTATTGCACCCAATCATGAAAAGAAAGGAGATTATTATGTGAATCCACGTTTATCCTAATTGAAAAACAAACTTTAATTCTAAAAAAGGCAGAAGGGAAGTTTTTCTTATGAAACCAACGCATCAATATCATTTATCCCAATGAGAAGAATGTGATTATGGTGTCCAATCATGAAAGGAAAAAAGATTATTATGTGAATCCATGTTTATCCTAATTGAAAGATAAACTTCGATTCTAAAATTGGTGGAAAGTGAAGTTTTCTTATGAAACCAAAGCATCAAAATCATTTATCACAACAAAGAGAATATGCTACTAGTGCACAATCATAAAATGAAAGGAGATTATTATGCGAATCCATGTTTATCCTATTTGAAAGATGAACTTCAATCGTAAAAAAGGCAAAATGGGAAGCTTTTCTCATGAAACCAAAGCATCAAAATCATTTGTCACAACAAGGAGAATGTGTTTCTAGCGCACAATCATGAAAAGAAAGGAGATTATTATTTGAATCCATGTTTATATGAATCAATGTTCATCCCAATTAAAAAATGAATTTCAATTTTAAAAATAGTAGAAGGAGAAGTTTTTCTTATGGAACCAAGGCATCAATATCATTTATCCCGATGAGAAGAATATGTTTATGGCACCCAATCATGAAAAGAAAGTAGATTATTATGTGAATCCATGTTTATCCCAACTGAAAGATGTACTTCAATTCTCAAAGTGGTAGAAAGAGAAGTTTTTCTTATGAAACCAAAGCATCAAAATTATTTATCCCAATGAGGAGTATGTGTTTGTGGAACCCAATCTTGAAAAGGAAGGATATTATTATGTGAATCCATGTTTATCTTAATTGAAAGTCGAACTTTGATTCTAAAAATGTTAGGAAGAGAAGTTTTTCTTATGAAACCAAACCATCAAAATCATTTTTCATAACAAAGAGAATATGTTTGTTGTGCCTAATCATGAAAAGAAAGAAGAATATTATGTGAATCTGCATTTATCCTAATTGAAAAACAAACTTTAATTCTAAAAAAGGTAGGAAAGAAAGTTTTTCTTATGAAGCCATGGCATCAATATCGTTTATCCCAACAAGAAAAATGTGATTATGGTGCCCAATCATGAAAGAAAAAGAGATTATTATGTGAATCCATGTTTATCCCAATTGAAAGATGAACTTTGATTCTAAAATTGGTGAAAAGTGAAGTTCTCTTATGAAACCAAAGCATCAAAAATGGTTATAACAAGAAGGAGAATGCTTTTCTAGTGCGTAATCATGAAAAAAGGGTAGATTATTATGTGAATCCATGTTTATCCTAATTGAAAGATGAACTTTAATTCTAAAAAAAATAGAAAAAGAAGCTTTTCCTATGAAACCAAAGCATCAAAATCATTTATCGCAACAAGGAGATTATTTTTCTAGCACGTAATCATGAAGCAAAAGGAGATTATTATTTGAATCCGTGTTTATCCTAATTGGAAAAAAAACTCTAATTCCAAAAAAAGGTAGAAAGGGAAGCTTTTCTTATGAAATGAAGGCATCAATATCATTTATCCCAATGAGAAGAATGTGATTATGGTGCCCAATGATGAAAGGAAAGGAGATTAGTATGTGAATCCATGTTTATCCCAACTGAAAAAAGAACTTCGATTCTAAAATTAGTAGAAAGTGAAGTTTTCTTGTGAAACCAAAGCATCATAATCGTTTATCACAACAAGAAAAATGTGTTTATAGTGCATAATCATGAAAGGAAAGGAGATTATTATGTGAATCTATGTTTATCCTAGATGAAACGTGAACGTCAATTTTAAAAATGGTAGAAAGAGAAGTTTTTCTTATGAAACCAAGGCATCAGTATCATTTATCCCAACGAGGAGAAAGTGTTTATGGTGCCCAATTATGAAAAGAAATGGGATTATTATGTGAATCCATGCTTATCCTAATTGAAAGATGAACTTCAATTCTAAAAAAGGTAGAAAAGGAAGCTTTTCTTATGAAACCAAAGCATCCAAATCTTTTATCACAACAAGGAGAATGTGATTATAGCGCCCAATCACGGAAAGAAAAGAGATTATTATGTGAATCCATGTTCATTCTAATTGAGGGATGAACTTCAATTCTAAAAAACGTAGAAAGGAAAGCTTTTCATATGAAACCAAAGCATCAAAATCATTTATCACAATAAGGAGAATGTGTTTCTAGAGCGCAATTATGAAAAGAAAGTAGATTATTATTTTAATCCATGTTCATCCTGATTGGAAAAAAACTCTAATTCTAAAAACGGTAGAAAAAGAAGTTTTTCTTATGAAGCCAAGGCATCAATATCATTTATCCTAATGAGAAGAATGTGATTATGGTGCCCAATCATGAAAAGAAAGGAGATTATTATGTGAATCATTGTTTATCCCTATGGAAAGACGAACTTTGGTTCTAAAATTGGTAGAAAATGAAGTTTTCTTATGAAACCAAGGCATTAAAATCATTTATCACAACAAGGAGAATGTGTTTATAGTGCCCAATCATGAAAAGAAAGGAGATTATTATGTGAATCCATGTTTATCCTAATTAAAAGACGAACTTCAGTTCTAAAACTAGTAGAGAAACAAGCTTTTCTTATGAAACCAAAGCAACAAAATTGTTTATCCCAATGGGGAGAATGTGATTATGGTGCCCAATCCTAAGAAGAAAGGAGATTATTAAGTGAATCCATGTTTATCCCAATTGAAAAACGAATTTCAATTCTAAAAAAGGTAGAAAGGGAAGCTTTTCTTATGAAACTAAAGCATCAAAATCAATTATCGCAACACGGAGAATATGTTTATTGTTCCCAATCATGAAAAGAAAGGAGATTCTTGTGTGAATCCATGTTTATCCCAATTGAAAGACAAACTTTAATTCTAAGAATGGTAGAAAAACAAGTTTTCCTTATGAAACCAAAGCATCTAAATCATTTATCCCAATGAGAAGAATGTGATTATGGTGCCCAATCATGAAAGAAAAGAAGATTATTATATGAATCCATGTTTATCCCAAATGAAAGACGAACTGCAGTTCTAAAAATGGTAGAAAAACATGTTTTTCTTATGAAACTACAGCATCAAAATCATTTATCCCAATAAGGAGAATGTGATTATGGTGCCTAATCCTGAAAGAAAAAGAGATTATTATGTGAATCCATGTTTATCCCAATTAAAAGGCGAACTTCAATTCTAAAAATAATAGAAATAGAAGTTTTTCTTACGAAACCAAGGCATTAGTATCATTTATCCCAATAAGAAAAATGTGTTTATAGTGCCCAATCATGAAAAGAAAATAGATTATTATGTGAATCTATGTTCATTCCAATTGAAAGACGACCTTAATTCTAAAAATGGTAGAAAAACAAGTTTTTCTACCGAAACTAAAGCATCAAAATCATTTATCCCAATGAGGAGAATGTGATTATGGTGCCCAATCATGAAAAGAAAGGAGATTATTATGTGAATCCATGTTTATCCTAATTGAAAAATGAACTTTAATTCTAAAAAAGGTAGAAATGGAAGCTTTTCTTATGAAACCAAAGCATCAAAATCATTTATCTCAATGAGGAGAATGTGATTATGGTGCCCAATCATGAAACGAAAGGAGATTATTATGTGAATCCATGTTTATCCTAATTGAAAGATGAACTTCGATTCTAAACATATTAGAAAGAGAAGTTTTTCTTATGAAACTAAAGCATTAAAATCGTTTATCACAATAACGAGAATGTGTTTATAGTGCCCAACCATGAAAAAAGAAAAAAATTGTTATGTGAATCCACGTTTATCCCAATTAAAAGACGAATTGTAAGTCTAAAAATAGTAAAAAGAGAAGGTTTTCATAGGAAACGAAGGCAGTAATATCATTTATCCCAACGAGGAGAATGTGATTATGGTGCCTAATCATGAAAAGAAGGGAGATTATTATGTGAATCCACGTTTATCCCAATTGAAAAACAAACTTTAATTCTAAAAAAGGTAGAAAGTGAAGTTTTTCTTATGAAACCAAAGCATCAAAATCATTTTTCATAACAAGGAGAATGTGTTTATAGTACCCAATCATGAAAAGAAAGGAGATTATTATGTGAATCTATGTGTTATCCCACTTGAAAAATAAACCTCCATTCTAAAAAAGGTAGAAAGAAAAGTTTTTCTTATAAAACCAAGGCATCAATATCATTTATCCTAACGAGAAGAACGTGTTTATGGTGCCCAATCATGAAAAGAAAGTAGATTACTATATGAATCCATATTTATCTCAATTGAATGATAAACTTCAATTCTAAAAATAGTAGAAATAGAAGTTTCACCTTTGAAACCAAAGCATCAATATCTTTTATCCCAATGAGGAGAATGTGATATTGTGCCCAATCATGAAAGGAAATGAGATTATTATGTGAATCCATGTTTATCCCAATTGAAAGAGGAACTTCGGTTCTAAAATTGGTAGAAAGTGAAGTTTTCTTATGAAACCAAAGCATCAAAATCATTTCTCACAACAAGGAGAATGTGTTTATAGTGCGCAGTCATGAAAAGAAAGGAGATTATTATGTGAATCCATATTTATCCTAAATAAAAGATGAACTTCATTTCTAAAAATGGTAGAAAAACAAGTATTCCTTGTGAAACTAAAGCATCAAAATCATTTATCCCAATAAGGAGAATGTGATTATGGTGCCTAATCATGAAAAGAAAGGGGATTATTATGTGAATCCATATTTATCCTAATTGAAAAATGAACTTTAGCTCTCAAAAAGATAGAAAGAGAAGCTTTTCCTATGAAACCAAAGCATCAAAATCATTTATCACAACAAGGAGAATGTGATTATAGCGCCTAATCATGGAAAGAAAAGAGATTATTATGTGAATCCATGTCTATCCTAATTGAAAAGTGAACTTCGATTCTAAAAATAGTAGAAAGAGAGGTTTTTCTTAAGGAACCAAGGCATCAATATCATTTATCCTAACGTGGAGAATGTGTTTATGGCGCCCAATCATGAAAAGAAAGGCAATTATTATGTGAATCCATGTTCATCCCAATTAAAAAATGAACTTTAATTCTAAAAATGGTAGAAAGGGAAGCTTTTTTTATGAAACCAACGCATCAAAATCATTTATCATAACAAGGAGAATGTGTTTATTACGCCCAATCATGAAAAGAAATAAGATTATTATGTGAATCCATGTTTATCCCAATTGAAAGATGAACTTTAATTCTAAAAAAGGTAGAAAGGGAAGTTCTTCTTATGAAACTAAGGCATCAATATCATTTATCTCAATGAGAATAATGTGATTATGGTGCCCAATCATGAAAAAAAGGATATTATTATGTGAAACCATGTTTATCCTAATTGAAAGATGAACTTCAATTCTAAAAAAGGTAGAAAAGAAAGTTTTTCTTGTGAAACCAAGGCATCAATATCACTTATCCCAATAAGAAAAATGTGATTATGGTGCCCAATCATGAAAGGAAAGGGCATTATTATGTGAATCCATGTTTATCCCAATTGAAAGACGAACTTCAGTTCTAAAATTGGTAGAAAGTGAAGTTTTCTTATGAAACCAAAGCATCAAAATTATTGAAAATGTGTTTATAGTGCCCAATCATGAAAAGAAATGAGATTATTATGTGAATCCATGTTTATCCCAATTGAAAGATGAACTTCAGTTCTAAAAATGGTAGAAGAAGAAGTTTTCCTCATTAAACTAAAGCATCAAAATCATTTATTCCAATGAGGAGAATGTGATTATGGTGCCTAATCATGAAAAGAAAGGGGATTATTATATGAATCCATATTTATCCCAATTGAAAAATGAACTTCAACTCTAAAAAACGTAGAAAGGAAAGCTTTTCCTATGAAACCAAAGCATCAAAATCATTTATCACAACAAGGAGAATGTGATTATAGCGCCTAATCATGGAAAAAAAGGAGATTATTATGTGAATCCATGTTTATCCGAGTTGAAAGGCGAACTTCAATTCCAAAAATAGTAAAAAAAGAAGTTTTTCTTATGAAACCAAGGCATCAATATTAGTTATCCCAATGAGGAGAATGTGTTTATGGTTCTTAATCATGAAAAGGAAGGAGATTATTATGTGAATCCATGTTTATCCCAATTGAAAAATGAATTTTAATTCTAAAAAAGGTAGAAAGGGAAGCTTTTCTTATGAAACCAAAGCATCAA
>JBBYHO010322272.1:11265-29523 GCA_038382025.1 Adansonia gregorii | reverse complement strand
TAGTATTTTATTATGAAAGTTTATTATTTCGAGAAAGTTGGGTTTTAATGTTTCTAGAAATCACAAAATTATTTGTATATTCCCGGGGAACCAAGCGGGTGCGATTTCTCAATCATATCTCGTCGGAGAACCATACGGAATATGAAAGGTTTTATTTTGTTTTGAAATTAAAAAAAAATCTCCACTTCTTATTTGAAAAGGTTATCTCACTATTAAAATAATTCATAGAATTTCTCACATATACCAGTAAGAATCCTACATATTATTTTAATTAGAAAATATTACCTTATTTATAAAATAATTTTGTTATAAAAAAAGTACAGATTCTATGACCTAAGAATGACATAATATAATGGACATGTTCTTAACGTGTACTTTTGATGTGAAAGTATCCTAGTATTCACATGAGATATAATTCAAATACAAAGTTACGAAAATATCCTTAGGGTATACCTTCGACATAAAAGTATCCTGAGAACTCTAATAGGCCTTAAAATGATTTTGGAGGGGTAAACCACTCCTTAAAAAATTCACATTCAGTGTTAAAACATCCCGATGCGTAAAATAACCAAAATGCCTTCGAGGCATACCTTCAACATGAAAGTACCAGGTAGCCTTAATAGATCTTAAACTGATTTTGGAAGGGTAAACCAATCTTAAAAAATTCACCTTTGATGTTAAAGCATCCCAATACGCAAAATGACCAAAATGCTCCTAGGGCATACCTTCTATATGAAAATATCCGGTAGCTCTAATGGACCTTAAAATAATCTTGGTAGGTTAAACCAATCCTAAAGATTCACCTTCGGTATAAAAGCATTTCGGTGAGTAAAATGACCAAAATGCCCTTAGGGCGTACCTTCGACATGAAAATATCCTGATAACCCTAATGGACATTAAAATGATCTTGGTAGGTTCAACCAACCCTAAAAATTCACCTTTAACGTAAAAGCATCTCGATGAGTAAAATGACCAAAATACCCCTATGGCGTACCTTCGACATGAAAGTACCCCGGTAACCTTAATGGACCTTAAAATGATCTTGGTAGGTTCAACCAATCCTAAAAATTCACCTTCGGTGTAAAAGCATCCTAGTGAGTAAAATGACCAAAATGCTCCTATGATATACCTTCGACATGAAAGTACCTAGGTAACCCTAATAGACCTTAAAATGATCTTGGTAGGCTAAACTAATCCTAAAAATTCACCTTCAACGTAAAACCATCTCGATGAGCAAAATGACCAAAATGCCCTTACGATATAACTTCGACATGAAAGTACCCTGGCAATCCTAATGGACCTTAAAATGATCTTGGTAGGCTAAACGAATCCTAAAAATTCACCTTCGACGTAAAAGCATCTCGATGAGAAAAATAACAAAAATGCCCTTAGGGTATACCTTGGACATGAAAGTACCTCGGTAACCCTAATGGACCTTAAAATGGTCTTGGTAGGCTAAACCAATCCTAAAAGCTCACATTCGACGTAAAAGCATCCCGGTGAGCAAAATAACCAAATTGTCCCTAGGGTTAACCTTCGACATCAAAGCACCTCGATAACCCTAATGGACTTTAAAATGATCTTGGTAGGCTAAACCAATCCTAAAAATTCACCTTCGGCGTAAAAGCATCCTGGTGAGCAAAATAACCAAAATGCCCCTAAGGTTTTCAACATGAAAATACCCCGGTAACTCTAACGGACCTTAAAATGGTCTTGCTAGGCTAAACCAATCCTAAAAATTCACCTTCGACGTAAAAGCATCTCGGTGAGCAAGATGACCAAAAATGCCCCTATGATATACCTTCGACATGAAAGTACTTCGATAACCCTGGTGGACCTTAAAATGACCTTAAAAGGCTAAAAGAATCCTAAACGTGCACCTTTAGCATAAAAGCATCTCGGTGAAAAAATTACAAAAATGCTCATGGAATATACCTTTGATATAAAAGTATCTTGGTGCACCTAATGGATAATAAAATGACCTTAAGAGGCTAAAAGAGTCCAAAAATGCTAACCTTTAGCGTAAAAGAGTCTCAATGATCAAAATTACCAAAATGCCCTTAGATTTTTTTAAAAAATTACATTTCGTATTCTTCGAAAAATCGAACAAATACGAAAAATTTTGAATATTTCTATACCTCTAAGGAATGCCATAGGAATAATAAAAATTTTTAAAACCAGTAAAATGGCTATTTTACCCCTTTAATATAAAAATTTGCTATTTAGTCTCTAACTTTTCTAGAACTTCATTTTAGTCCCTACATAATAAAGTAACCTAAAATTTATAAAAATCATATGTAATTATGTATGAAAATGCAGTCAATATACCAACAAAGATTCCACCAAATACCTTGCCCTAACCAAATTTTTTTAATTTACAAAGTAACCCCTAAACTTTATAAAATTACATTTTAACCCATATATGGTAAAATACCACAAACAGATCATTAAAAATTATCAAACTAGCAAAGAATCAACATGAATATCATGGTAAAGATATGCAAGAAGGTTCATCAAGCACCTTTGACCAAAACATGAAATTTTTCATTATTTGCAAACTAGCCCTTAAACTTTGAGAAATTACAAAATGCACATTAAAATGTGAAAAATACCTAAAGCATGATATGAGATACCACAAGATCAGTTTTCAAGTTATCCATGAAACTTTCAGTCAAACCCTTTGACCGCGAAGCAAAATTTTCTATTATTTGCAAACTAATCCCTAAACTTTCCCAAAATTTACAAATTGATCCCTACATGATTAAAATGTAAAATCAAGCTTCAAATGAATCAAAATACTCAAGAAAGGTCTCATAGAAAGTCACAAGCCAGATTTGGTCACTTCTTTTTGGTTCCTAGGGTATATTTTTCATATTTGCGTAAAAGTCCCTAAACTTTTTTATATTTATGAAATGAACCAAAAACTAAAAAAATATTTCTTAACTTGATAAATGGCATAAAATACACTCCTAAAGATACCAATATGCTTCAAGCAAACATGCAGGTCTAAAAAAATTTTTATGATTTTTTTTATTCATTATTTTTCAAATTAGCCCATAAACTTTTTATATTTACAAAATGACCCCCAAAAATGCAAGTATGAATTTCGGCCAACATCCAAAAAATCTGCCTATCAATGTTTTCAAACTTGATAATCACACATTCCTATTTTATTTAACATGAATTAACATCATTATGTGATAAAATTACAAAAATAAGTATATAAACACATGGTTTCGCTATAATAACAAAAAAAAATACTAAACGAAATAAAATATATGAACATGCATATGAAAAACACAACACCATCAACATAACCATGATTCTTAAAAAAATAACAAGAAGATGAAAGAAAAATAAAAGTAAAAATCAAAGGAGTTAGTTCATGGCCATTATGTTTAGTCTTTTAACATGGAAAAAAAATCCATGAACTTAAACATATTTTGGCTCACTAAAGAGAAGAAAATGTATGGAATAAACAAAAATACAAAGATCAAAATAGAGATTTTTACCTTAACAAAGCTAGAAAATTTATTGTATTTTTTTCTCTTTTTTTCCTTTTTTCTTCTTTTTTTTCCCTTTTTCTTCCCCTCCCCCCCCCAAAAAAAATTAAAACACATCCTCCCCCTTTTATAAAAAGGGAGGATCGGCCAAGAGGATTTTCAAATCCTCTTGGCCAATGCTTCCAAGGAAGCATGGAAAAAAAAAGTTAAAGAAAAAAAGCTTTTTTTTTTCTTTTTCCCATACTTTTGTCATAATTAGCATAAAATGCGGCAATTTGCATTAATTTGACAATCCACCAAAGGTCATTCAAAATATTTTATCATGATTGCCTAGAAAATATCATGTAATTGGTAATTTGAAATCAACTAAATTGGTTAGGAAAATATTGAATATCAACTAAACTAGTTTCCATGAAACTAGTAGAAAATAATCCATAATTGCAAGAAAATTAAAATAATAATAAAATAAGAAATTACAAATTAATAATCATAAATGAAATTTGAAAATGAAATAAATAAATAAAACTGATTAGAGCTCCAAAACTTGTAAAATTATATGAGAAAAATCTTATCGGATAAAAGTTATTATATGTAAAAAATAAAAAACCCATAAAATAAATTGATTTTTTACAAACTAAATTAATATGGATTAAAAAATATTTAAAGAATTTTAAAAATTATGAACTCAAAAAAAAATCAAACTGAAGGAATTTATGAAGTAGAAACTCCGTATTTTGATAACCAGAAAAATACTAAAACTCATAAAATAAATTAAAATTTTTAAAACTGATTAAATGAAAGTTAAATGATAATATTAGATGAATTTTAAAAATTTTAAACCAAAAAAAATTCCTCCGAAAATATTTATGGAGTAGAAAACTCTGTATTTTGAAAAGAGGAGAATTTCAAGAAAAAAATCAAAACCCATGAAAATGAATGAATTTTTGAAAATTGAATTAATTTGGATCAAATAATAATATTTTATGAATTTTGATGTTCGAAACTTGAGAGCATTCCGTCGAAAATTTTACGAGTAAAGAATAACTCGTACTTCAATACTGTGAAAAATTATGAAATTTTATTGAAACTAAAGTGAAAAAAGAAAAATCAAGACCACATATTATTCAAAATATTAATTTCTAAAGTGAAGACAATAAAATTTTAAAATTTTTAAAAATAAATTAACAAGAACCAAAAGTAAAATTTACGAGCATGGTACTTGTTAGGCTACAAAATTCAAAATTAATTTATAAAATTTACAATTTGATACTTCATGGTAGAAAATTTCAACACATATTTTTTTCTTAAATATTTATGATTTTTTGGGGTGAGAATTGGTATAAAACCATGCCAATGTCGGTAAAAATATCCGACCATCAATTTCTCAAGTTTTTCAAAGTAAAATCTCATAAAATTTCCAAAAATAGAAAAATTAACCGTGAGATCATTCGCAGAGGTAATTTCTAAAATTTGTCAAGAACTTGTCTAAAAACAAAAATTTTTCTTTTGCGGATTTGTCATTTATACCCAAAAAATAAAAATTTCCAATCATATGCATATGCAGTTATTTACATATGATTGATTAAAATTGCAAAAATGTGAAACCCCTCTGGTGGAAGTTAGATCCATCAAAGTAGCCATTGCACTTTCGTTTTCGGACATTTGAGACTTTCAAAAATAATAGCCTGAATGAATTTAGGTGTCTATAGCTGCCCCTCTTTGTTTTTTGCTTAGAATCGGGAATAGGACAAAGACCAGATAGACACAATTTCGTCTGGGCCATAAAGTACAAGAAAATAAGATATGAACATATATATTTGAGCTTACTAATTAAAAGGGGAACTTTTAACCTAGGAGGAAGTTAATATTGAAAATAAGTTGGTCGGGGCGAAAACGCATAAACCGACCAATAAGACAAACTGACTGAGACCAAGCAGTCAGGTCAACAAATGAAAATAGTTACCTGGCACTAAGTCGATGAGTGGACAAAGGATACAAAGGTTATACCTAAGGTTACACGTAAAATGTTTGACCAAGGTTAAACCATTACATCAAACCAGATACAAAAAGGAGTTTGACCAGGGCTAAACCATCACGCCAAATGAAAGTAAAAAGAAGTTTGACTAGGGCTAAATCATTACGTCAAACGAAATAAAAAGAAAGTCTAACTAGGGCTAAACCATCACGTCAAACGAAAGTGAAAAGAACTTTGACCAAGTCTAAACCATCACATCAAATGAAACGAAAAGAAAGTTTGACTAGGGTTAAACTATCACGTTAAATGAAAGTGAAAAAAAAGTTTGACTGGGGCTAAGCCATCATGTCAAACAAAATACCAAAGGAAGTTTGACCAGGGCTAAGCCATCATGTCAAATGAAAATGAAAGGAAGTTTGACTAGGGTTAAACCATCACGCCAAATAAAAGCGAAAGAAAAAAATTTGACTAGGGCTAAACCATCATGTCAAACAAAAGTGAAAAGAAGTTTGACTTAGGCTAAACCATCATGTCAAACGAAGGTGAAAATAGAGTTTGACTAGGGCTAAACTATCATGTCAAATGAAATGAAAAAAAGTTTAACAAGGGTTAAACCATCATGTCAAACAAAAGCAAAAAGAAGTTTGACCAGGGCTAAGCTATCATGTCAAATAAAAACGAAAAGAAGTTTGACCAGAGTTAAACTATCACGTCAAAAAAAGTGAAAAAAAAGTTTGACTAGGGCTAAACCATCATGTCAAACGAGGCAAAAAAATTAACTAGAGCTTAAACCATCACGTCAAATGAGGCAAAAAAATTGACTAGGGCTAAACCATTACGTCAAACAAAGTACAAAAAAGATTTTGCCCAGGGCTAAACCATCATGTCAAACAAAAATAAAAAGAAGGTTAACCGGGGCTAAACCATCACGTCAAACGAGGTAAAAAAGTTTGAACAGGATGAAGTCGATAAATTGATGTACGTAAAAGTTGATTGGGATGAAACAAGCAAATCAACAATGATAAAAAAGTTAATCAGGATATAATAAACAAATTAAACAAATCAACAAAGATAAAATATTGGCCAGGATAAAACCGACAAAGACAACCAAGATAAAGTATTGACCAAGATAAAATCAACAAGTCAACAAGTAAAAAGGTTGATTGGGATAAAGCTAACAAGTTAACAGGGATAAAAAGGTTGATTGGGATAAAGCCAACAAGTCAACAGGATAATAGATTGGCTCGGACAAAGTCGACAAGTCAACATGGATAAAAAGGTTGAATGAGACAAAGCCGAAAAGTCAACAGGATAAAAGATTGGCTAAGACAAAGCCAACAAGTCAACAGGATAAAATGGTTGACCGAGACAAAATCGATAAGTCAACAGAAAGAAAAAGATTGACTAGGATAAAGCCGACAAGTCAACAAATAAAAGGGGTTTAGGATAGCATTTGATGTTCAATCAATTTGAAAAAAATAAAGGACTTACCTTTCAATTTTAAGCCAATAAGCATGATTGTTGCTCTCCTTCTCAATTTGAAGGTGTCTTCATAAGATGTTGTGCATATTTCCCCTCTTTTATTAAAAAAAGCCTATGGCTGACCTTGAAGTTGAAGGCTTCTTCCCGTACTTAAAGTTGAATGTTTAAATCATTAATTGGTTATCACATGTTTGTCCCATGAAATCCTTCTTTTAATCTTTATATAGGGATCTAGAAATTATTCAATTTTTCTTGGAAGGTTATCAAAAATCATATTGATGTTTATCAACTTAATAATACAACCTTATCAATTAGATAAATATATGCTCGAGGCATGTTTACAAACTTTTATTAAAATCATGAAAATTTCATGACTTATCAAAATTCTGGGATTTACAGAATGAGATCACTTTCTCATTAACCTGAGGCAAAATTTTACTTGATCAAAATCTATGAAAATTCCAAAACTATTTCAACCATGGATTTTCAAATGCCAAGGATAATGGATATGTTATCTTCATCATGATGTTAAAACTTCCTTATGATGGATGATCACCGTTTAAGACATTTTTGAATAAGACGAAGAAATAAATTTAGAGGCATAAATGGGTGACAATACTAAGATTTGTCTTGCAGAAATTAATATGACAAAGTTGAGTTAGACCAAATTCATATGGATGTTCCTTTAAAGAATTCCTTGAAAGGCAAACCATCAAGTTATAACATCTTTTTAATCTTCAAATACAATAGCCTGATAGGTGTTAAACTAATGCTGGTAAACACTAGTCTCAAAGGATTGATTTTGGTAAGCATCAATTGTCAAGGTTAGGCATAAAGTTCTAAAAGGTTATTTGCAAAGGAATCAATGTCAGGGCATTTGACTTAACCTTTTGTTGAGGTCATGAAATTTTTAAAGGTTTGGGGTCATTTCTGAATTAGGATGATGGGTTTTTTCTAATTGGTAACTATATTTTTTGACTTAGGAGTAACTCTTAGGCCTTTAAGCTTGCCCCATCATATTATTAAAGACTAAAAAATCATTCAAAAAGATGAAATTTTAAAGAGCTTCCTATGAATAGCCTTACAGTCCAGATAGCTATGTTGGATCAAAATGGACTTTGTTAGGTACGTAATGTAGGCCATGGTTTAGATTTAGAAAGAAAAGGATAAATAGGCCCCAATATAATGTTTAAGGGTAATTGAATCAAGGACTAGCTCCTTTCAGAAAGAGTTGATTTTGGCATGTCTTTCAAGATGAACAAATCTTTTTTCTTCAACAACTTTTGTTTTCTTCATATTTCTTCACTTCTCTTTATTTCTTTCTTCAGAATTTTTGTCTTTCTTTATTCTAAAAGAACTTGAAATTTTCTTTATTCTTCTTTTGGAATATTTGAACTTGAAATTGAAACTTTCTTCTTTCTTCAAAATTTACTTCATTACGTTTGATTTGTTCTTCTCGTAACCTTATAATGGAGTTTGTCCCTTCTAATCTTAAAGCTTTGCTTTACTTGCCCCCCAATGTGGAGGTTGATCCTTGATTGGGGTTTAGAGAAAAAAGATAAATTATCAGGCTCAAATGGGGTTACAAAGGAATAATTTTCTATATTTAAGAAAAGATAGAGAAAAAAGGCCATTTTTCATTTCAAACATAGCCATTTGAATCGATCAAGTATTTAGCTAGAAAAAAAAGGTTATTTTTTTCAAAATCATTTTGAATACTTCAATAGCATGACATTGCACTCAATAAAGACTTAAAATATTCCCTTCAATATGATCAGCTTCATAGCCACCAAAGATTGGTTGAGCCTCTAAGAAAGAAAATCAGATTAGCTTGAAAAAGATCTCAAATCTCATATCTTATGTATCGAATGATTTGAAAAGTCTTTGTTCAAAAGGAAAAGGAGATTTTGGCTTATGTTCACTTTCATTCTTCTTGAATTAAAGATTTGGAAGAGTTTCACAAAAATTATGGCAAAAGATTATCAAAATAAGGGAAATCTCAAAATTACTCTCATTATTTTAATATATGTCAAACTAGCAATATCTAAATCTTTTAGGAGCATAACCTATTTGTTTGACCTTCATGGAATTCATAGAAAATAACATTTGGGTGTGGAAAGTTTATAGTGGTGAAAGGTCTATAACTGAATGTTTAGGAGAATTATATATGTAGAAGTGAAGGACCTTTCTAAGAAAACTCAAACTAATGGTGATCACCTACCAAAGAAAAATTTTCCAAAATGTTCTGGTTATCCTAAATATTGGAAATCATTATAAACAAAATTCATGGTTAGTGAAGTATGCATATATTTACAAATCAAAATTCATTTCATAAAAAATGTATAAAATTTTAAACTCAAAATAGAAATTGCCCCTGATTGGCATACTAAGAAAAGGTCGATGACCTTTAGACCAATCATCGTTGATAAGAGTCCTCTAACTTCATAATTTTGCTAAATTGACATCCCTGGGGGCCCAGTTGTAAATCAGCTATTGGAACATCAAAAGGTTTATCAAGCTCTAAGTTCTCAAGCTTGAAAATTCCACAAGATGTATGGTTATTTCAGCAGCCTGTAATCTCCTACTGACCATACCGATACTTTGAACAGTACGCATTGGTTGATGGAAACCTTAGACAAAAAGTATTGCAACCTATGCTAGAATTGTGCCACATTAGGTAGGGAGTTTTCCAAGTTTTGTTAAAACGGTAAAGATCATCTGATTCTGTTGAGGTCATTGAACAATGAAAAGCTAAGGTTGAGGACATTGTCCGAATGGATTTCCTTGTTTTCTCAACTTCTTAGGGTCCTGACAGCTATGATAGAATTACTTTCTCATCTCACATATGCAGCCTGTGCCCCTTGGTCAGTATGAACATGTACTATAGGACTAACTTCCATATATTGAACATCATAAAGTGGTTGCATTTCACCTTGCACTTTCCCAGATCCTCAGCAGAAGTGTTGTTATGATACAAAACTATTTGCAATAATAACAGTTTTTTAGTTATGGTTTTGCTGTTGTAAGGCCTTTTATTCTTGTCAAAGTCAAGGACCTAAATTCTATTTTTATGCAAAGATTTTTACATTTGCCCCTTATGAAAGGAAACCAATATCAGTGTCCATTGACTGTATATCTTAAATGTTAAAAAAATTATCTTTAAGCTTGTACTTCCCTGAATCCTCAGCAAAAGTATAAATAATATTTTATTAGGTGCAAACGGACTTGCTTGTTCCAAGAAATTTCATCGATCTTGCAGTTTGTTATATCTTCCATTTTAAATTTGTGTTACATCGCCTTGAAAGAATGAAAAAGAAACTTAAATCAATATGCATGAATACATATATCTTGTCAACATTTATCTTTATTATTATCCATGTATGTATGTCTATAGATAAAAGAAATGATAGATAAATGGGTGAATGAGACATGATTCAACAGGAATAAAGATTATTGTAAGAGTAAGAATTCGAGGAATTTAAGTTATGACTTAACAACAATGTACCACTTGCCAAAATTCTCTACCTTATCCACTAATTGTGGTCATATGTAGTCATATTCGCAAAATTCAAAAGCAAAGTAAGAAAAAGAATTGCCCTTGCAGATATTACTTTTTCCTAACTGTGTTGTGCTTCTAAGGGATTTTTTTAGAACCCTAATCATTCATTTTTTAACCCTATATTTACAAAATCTGGCAAATAGACCAAAAAGCTATCTGCATAGTCATTTGATTTCCCATGTATTCTAATACTTCCAATATGTGATCTTTTTTCTTTCATGTAAACCCTCAACCATTTTTATCAGTCTAGTGAGGAGATTTTCCATTCCACGGACTTTATGGTTGAACTCTTCTTAGATGAACGTGAACATATTGACCTTTGCCTCTGAATTATCACCCATCTCTTAATTCTTGAAATGCAATAAAATTAATACATTATGGAAATTATGAATGCATAAACATAAAAGAATGTGAACTTTGCAGGTGCATTAATAAATTTACAAGTTTCCATGGGATATATATAAATGTGATGCTAAGAATTAAAAAACTCTTCCTTAATATAGCAAATTAATAAAAGTAAAATATATCATAATAACACAAAATAAAATTAATAATATAAAGAAACTCAAATCATAACAGTAAAAGGTTAGACGTTTTCCCCCATGTGTACCTAATTTGGTATCCTCTAGAATTGGGTATGGCTCTAATTAGGTGAGTCTCCTATAGCTAATTACATGAGGTTTGGGTTAGACATCTAAATAGGTTCTTGAATTGTTCCCCAGTCTAGAAAGAACTGACGAGGTACCCTAATCCTTACCCATCGTAGGTTTATGTCGAAAAGAGTTCAATTCAGGTGGTAGTATCTTCCATGCCCATAACGAGGCTAAAACCTTAGGTAGGCGTAGGAATTTACACCCAGTTGGCTTTTCACTGGCCGAGATAGATGCTAACACCTCAGAAAGCAGAGCTGCTTTACCCCCTCCTAAAATATTAGATACCTATGCCCCTTCCATATATGTGGAAGAGAATCTAATACATAAGCATTTGCACAGTGTGTGCAGGAAAACAACTTACCTTTTATAATTTACCACTTTTAAAAATAGTAAAAACCTAAATTCCCCTAAAAATAATGCTGTAAAGGAAACAAAAAGGTTAGTGAAAAATATGAAGAATATATACTAAAATTTATAAGTTAAAAATACAATAAAAAATATTTTTAAAATATCGAGAATTACAGTTAAATATTGGTTGAAACCAAATTAATCAAAATTTAGTTAACAAGTAATTAATTTTAGGCCTGATGCTCTAGCTGTCCCCAGTGAAGTTGCCAAGCTGTCGCAACGTGGTCCAGATACAAATCCTAACCAAGCCTGACTTAAATGGCCTCCGCTCCTATATTTATTAAATTGATATCTTTTTATTTTTGGGGACTGGATGGTCGAGATGAATCGCTCACTCGATTTAACCGTAAATAGTCATTACGAAATAACTATTTATTTAGAGTCGTCACTAATTTGTTTGGGTTAGGTGAGATTGGTCACCTACCAGAGTTTTTATTTTGAGGGTTATGAAACCCTAGAATAAAAACTCCAAGGCCTGCAATCATACCAGAGATTATATAAAAGGGTCCAAGAGTCGGTTACAATCACAAGTAAGGATCGACGCTCTCATGATGCTCGAAAATCGGTTCTTTATTACTCATGTGTTAGCTCAAATTTTAATTTTTATTCGGTTTCAACATTGGATGTTTAATTATAATTCCTATAGTACTTTATTATGAAGGTTTACTTTTTCGAGAAAGTCAGGTTTTAATGTTTTTAGAAATCACAAAATTACTTGTACACTCACGGGGAACCAAGCGGGCGTGAATTCTCAATCATACCATGTCAGAGAACTATACAGAATATAAAAGGTTTTATTTTGTTTTAAAATTAAAAAAAAATCTAAACTTCGAATTTGAAAAGGTTATCTCGCTATTAAAATAATCCGTAAAATTACTTACATATACTGGTAAGAACCCTACATATCATTTTAATTAGGAGATATTGCTTTATTTACAAAAATAATTTTGTTATAAAAAAAAGTACGGATTCTATGACCTAAGAATGACATAATATGATAGACATGTTCTTAACGTGTATTTTCAATGTGAAAATATCCTAACATTCACATGAGATATAATTCAAATACAAAGTTACGAAAATATCCTTAGGGTATGCATTCAATATAAAAGTATCTCGACAACTCTAATGGGCCTTAAAATGATTTTGGAAAAGTAAACCAATCCTAAAAAATTCACCTTCGGCCTTAAAGCATCCCAATGCGCAAAATGGCCAAAATGCCTCCAGGGCATACTTTTGACATGAAAGTACTTGGTAGCCCTAATGGACCTTAAAATGATTTTGGAAGGATAAACCAATCTTAAAAAATTCACCTTCGGAGTTAAAGCATCCCGATACGTAAAATGACCAAAATGCCCCTAGGGCATACCTTCGACATGAAAGTATCTGGTAACCCTAACGGACCTTAAAGTAATCTTGGTAGGTTAAACCAATCCTAAAGATTTACCTTCGACGTAAAAACATCTCGATGAGTAAAATGGCTAAAATGCCCTTAAGGCATACTTTCGACATGAAAGTACCCCGATAACCCTAATAGACCTTAAAATGATCTTAGTAGGTTAAATCAATCCTAAAGATTCACCTTCGATGTAAAAGCATCCTGGTGAGTAAAATAACCAAAACGCCCTTACGGCGTACCTTCGACATGAAAGTACCCTGGTAATCCTAATGGACCTCAAAATGATCTCGGTAGGTTAAACCAATCCTAAAAATTCACCTTTAACGTAAAAGCATCCCAGTGAGTAAAATAACCAAAATGCCCTTAGGACGAACCTTCGACATGAAAGTACCTTGATAACCTTAATGGACCTCAAAATGATCTTGGTAGGTTAAACCAATCCTAAAAATTCACCTTCGACGTAAAAGCATCTCGATGAGTAAAGTGACCAATATGCCCTTAGGGCATACCTTTGACATGAAAGGACGTCGGTAACCTTAAAGGGCCTTAAAATGATCTTGGTAGGTTAAAACAATCCTAAAAATTCTCCTTCGACGTAAAGCATCCTGTGAGTAAAATGACCAAAATGCCTCTAGGACGTCCCTTCGACATGAAAGTACCTCGGTAATCCTAATGGACCTCAAAATGATCTTGGTAGGTTAAACCAATCCTAAAATTTCACCTTCAGCGTAAAAGCATCTAGGTGAGTAAAATGACCAAAATGCCCCTAAGGCATACCTTCGACATAAAAGTACCTCGGTAACCCTAATGGACCTCAAAATGGTCTTGGTAGGTTAAACTAATCCTAAAAATTCACCTTCGACGTAAATGCATCCCGGTCAGTAAAATAATCAAAATGCCCTTAGGGTACACCTTCGGCATGAAAGTACCCCGGTAACCTTAATAGACCTTAAAATGATCTTGGTAGGCTAAACCTATCCTGAAAATTCATCTTCGACGTAAAAATATCCCAATGAGCAAAATGACCAAAACGCACCTAGGGTATATCTTCGACATGAAAGTACCCCGGTAACCCTAATGGACCTTAAAATGATTTTGGTAGGCTAAACCACTCCTAAAAATTCACTTTTAGCATAAAAGTATCCCGATTAGCAAAATAACCAAAATGCCCCTTGGGTATACCTTTGACATGAAAGTACCCTGAAAACTCTAATGGACCTTAAAATGGTATTAGTAGGCTCAACCAATCTTAAAAATTCACCTTCGACATAAAAGCATCCCGGTGAGCAAAATGACCAAAATGCCTCTAAGGTTAACCTTCGACATGAAAGTATCCCGGTGACCCTAATGGACCTTAAAATGCTCTTGGTAGGCTAAAGCAATCCTAAAAATTCACCTTCGACGTAAAAGTATCTCGGTAGGCAAATAACCAAAATGCCCTTAGGGTATACCTTTGACATGAAAGTACCTCGGTAACCTTAATGGACCTTAAAATGGTCTTAGTAGGCTAAACAAATCCTAAAAATTCACCTTCGGCATAAAAGTATCTTGGTAAGCAAAACAACCAAAAATACCTCTAGGGTATACCTTCGACATGAAAGTACCCAGTAACCCTAATGGACCTTAAAATGACCTTAAAAGGCTAAAAGAATCCTAAACATGCACCTTTAGCATAAAAAAATCTCGATGAAAAAAATTACGAAAATGCCCCTAGGATATACCTTCGACATAAAAGTATCTCGATACCCCTAATGGACAATAAAATGACCTTAAGAGGCTAAAAGAGTCCTAAAATGCTAACCTTTAGCGTAAAAGAGTCTCAATGATCAAAATTACCAAAATACCCTTAAGTTTTTTAAAAAATTACATTTCGTATTCTTTGAAAAATCGAACACATATGAAAAGTTTTGAATATTTCTATACCCCAACGGAATGCCATAGGAATAATAGAAGTTTCTAAAACCAGTAAAATGGCTATTTTACCCCTTTAATAAAAAAATTTGCTATTTAGTCCCTAACTTTTCTAGAACTTCATTTTAGTCCCTATATAATAAAGTTAACTAAAAAATATAAAAATTGTATGAAATTATGTATGAAAATGCAATCAATATGCCAACAAAGATTCGGCAAAATACCTTGCCCTAGCCAATTTTTTTAATTTGCAAAGTAACCCTTAAACTTTGTAAAATTACATTTTGACCCTTATATGGTAAAATACCACAAACAAATCATTAAAAATTATCAAACCAGCAAAGAATCAACATGAATATCATGGTAAAGATATGCAAGAAGGTTCGACCAAGCACCTTTGACCAGAAAATGAAATTTGTCATTATTTGCAAACTAGCCCTTAAACTTTGAGAAATTACAAAATGCACCTTAAAATGTGAAAAATACCTAAAGCATGATATGAGATACCACAAGATCAGCTTTCAAGTTATTGAGGAAACTTTCAATCGAACCCTTTGACCAGAAAGCAAAATTTTCTATTATTTGCCAACAATCTGTAAACTTTCTTAAAATTTACAAATTGATCCCTGCATGATTAAAATGTAAAATCAAGCTTCAAATGAATCAAAATACTCAAGAAAGGTCTCATAGAAAGTCACAAGCCAGATTTGGCCACTTCTTTTTGGTTCCTAGGATATATTTTCCATATTTATGCAAAAGTCCCTAAACTTTTTATATTTATGAAATGACCCCAAAACTAAAGAATATATTGACTTGATAAACGGCATAAAATACACTCCTAAAGATACCAATATGCTTCAGTTAAACATGAAGGTCTAAAAAAATTTATGATTTTTTATTCATTATTTTTCAAATTAGCCCATAAACTTTTTATATTTACAAAATAACCTCCAAAAAAACAATACAAGTATGAATTTCGGCCAACAAGAAATCTGCCTATCAATGTTTTCAAACTTAATAATCACACATTCCTATTTTATTTAATACAAATTAACATCATTATATGATAAAATTATAAAAACAAGTATATAAACACATGGCTTCGCTATAATAATAAAAAAATACTAAAAGAAATAAAATATATGAACATGTTTATGACAAACACAACACCATCAACATAACCATGTTTCATAAAAAAATAACAAGAAGATGAAAGAAAAATAAAAATCAAAGGAGTTAGTTTATGGCCATTATTCTTAGTTTTTCAACATGAAAAAAAATTCATTAACTTAAACATATTTTATCTCACTAAAGAGAAGAAAATATATGGAATAAACAAAAATACAAAGATCAAAATGGAGATTTTTACCTTAACAAAGCTAAAAAATTTCTTGTATTTTTCTCTCTTTTTTTCCTTTTTTTTCTTTCCCGCCCCACCAAAAAAAAAATTAAAACACATCGGCCAAGAGGATTCCAAATCCTCTTGGCTTCCAAGGAAGCATGGAAAAAAAAGTCAAAGAAAAAAAGCTTTTTTTTTTCCTTTTCCCATACTTTTGTCATAATTAGCATAAAAAGTTACAATTTGCATTAATTTGACAATCTACCAAAAGTCATTCAAAATATTTTATCATAATTGCCTAGAAAATATCATGTAATTGGTAATTAGAAACCAACTAAATTAGTTAGGAAAATATTGAAAATCAACTAAACTAGTTTCCATGAAGCTAGTAGAAAATAATCAATAATTGGAAGAAAATTAAAATAATAATAAAATAAGAAATTACAAATTAATAATCATAAATTAAATTTTAAAATGAAATAATTAAATAAATAAAACTGATTAGAGCTCCAAAACTCATAAAATTGTACGAGAAAAATCTTATCGGATAAAAATTATTATATGTAAAAAATATAAAACTCATAAAATAAATTGATTTTTTGCAAACTGAATTAATATGGATTAAAAAAATATTTAAAAAATTTTAAAAATTATGAAGTCCAAAAAAAAATTCTACTAAAGGAATTTACGAATTAGAAACTCTGTATTTTGATAACAAAAAAAATTCTAGAACTCATAAATAAATTAAAATTTTCAAAACTGATTTAATGGGAGTTAAATGATAATATTAGATGAATTTTAAAAATTTTAAATCGAAGAAAATTTTCCCGAAAATATTTATGGAGTAGAAAACTCTGTATTTCGAAAATAGGAGAATTTCAAGAAAAAAAATCAAAACCCATGAAAATGAATAAATTTTTGAAACTGAATTAATTTGGATCAAATAATAATATTTTATAAATTTTGATGTTTGAAACTCGAGAGCATTCCACCCAAAATTTTACGAGTAAAGAATAACTTGTATTTCAAATACTGAAAAAAATTATGAAATTTTATTGACGCTGAAGTAAAAAAAGAAAAATCAAGACCACATATTATTCAAAATATTAATTTTTAATGTGAAGAAAATAAACTTGTAAAATTTCTAAAAATAAATCAACAAGAACCAAAAGTAAAATTTACGAGCATGATACTTGTAAGACTACAAAATTCAAAATTAATTTATAAAATTTACAATTTGACACTTCATAGTAGAAATTGTCAACACATATTTTTTCTTGAATATTTATGATTTTTCGGGGTGAGAATTGGCATAAAACCACACCGGTATCAGTAAAAATATCCGACTACCAATTTCTCGAGTTTTTCAAAAAAATCTCAAAATTTTTCTAAAAAATAGAAAAATTGACCGTGAGATCATCTGCAGAGGTAATTTCCAAAATTTGTCGAGAACTTGTCCAAAAACAAAAATTTTTCCTTTTGCAGATTTGTCATTTATACTCAAAAAATAAATTTTTCAATCATGTGTATATATAATTATTTACATATGACTGATTAAAATTACAAAAATGTGAAACCCTTCTAGTTGAAGTTGACCTCCATCAGAGTAGCCATTACATTTTTATTTTTGGATATTTGAAACTTTCAGGGATAAATAACCCAGACAAATTTAGGTATCTATAAGAACAACTATCAAAACACCAACTACTGTTATTATATCAGCCCATGGATTTCAGTAACGGTTATGATGTAGCTATTTTTATTCTATGATTTCAATTATCTTCTTCTAGTATTAGTGTACAACACAATTGTAATAATTGAATGTAAATAGTTAGCGATTCATAATGGTTTAATTAATTACCATGAATTATACATATATAATATTAATTTATAATAAGTGAATAATTTTTTTGATAATTAAAAAAATTATAGACAATAAACTCCTTTAAAAACTTTTAAAAGAAATTTTAAGTTTATAATATATAATTATTATATTTTACAGTAAAATGTATTACAAAAAAAAAAAAAA
>JBBYHO010321941.1:0-29530 GCA_038382025.1 Adansonia gregorii | reverse complement strand
TATGAAATAATAAAATTATATTTTAATAATTAATAATATTAATTTTTAAAATATTTTAATAAAAATTAATTTAAAAAATAAAAAAAAACTTTTCAAAACCGATTGAAAAGGTTAAGTGTACTTGACGTGGTGAGCTCAAGTGCCTTGGGGGAAGCTCACCCAATTTTTCGTTTCTTTCCATAGTCATTTCAAGCCAACTTACACAATTCAGACAAGCAATCATTGCAAAAATATATCTTTCAACGCTAATTTACTATTCGAATACTATTTTATTTGCATCCTATTTAAAAAATAATATTTAAAATTATTTTAATTTATTAAATATATAAATTTATTAAATTATTTTTTAAAAACTAAAGTATAAAATTAAAAAGTAATTAAATATTTAAATGGATTTTGGATTCATATACTTGAATCTATATGAATAAAACAAATTGAGTAACAAATTAGAATATTTGACATAATCGAAACAAAAATGAAAATAAATTTAAGTAATGGATAGCTAAAGGTTTATATTTGAATTTGTTCTGATTTTTTTAAATAATAAATATAATATTTGAATCTTTAAATTATTTAAATTTACAACACCAGAATCTGCAAAAGCAGCTTAGATAGTGTTGTCCATATTTCTTTATTAATAATTATATACTATAATGGTTATGTTTATAAATATTTTGATATAATAATCCATTTTGTAGCTCTTTTGTTGAATTGGAGGGAAAAAAAAAAAAAGGCTATGACAACTTCTCTTCACCCATGCTAAAGTGCTAAAGTACCATCAGGGATGACGTTAATATAGAGTTATTGATTATAAATAAGTGTTGGTTATGGCTAATATTTGGAGAGTAAAATATTTAATGAGAAATAAGTGTTTAAAATCATTGAAAAAAATTAAAATCAACCAAAATTTAAAAAAATGCAGTGGCCGATCTTATAAAAGGAAAAAAAAAAACGTAATATTCAAGAACTTGGCCATGCTTCGAGGGTCAAAAGTGATTAGACAAAATGAGTTATTCATAACTCCACCTAATGATTTAAAGGATTTGGACTGACTTAATAATCGAGAATTTCAATTAGATTTAATTTTTAAAATAAATATTGACATAATTAAACCCAGAAAGAAGAGAAGTTGAATCGATCTTAGCCCAGAAGTCATATCAATTTACCCTTTATTTAGAATATAAATGGCATAATATTGGCTTTTAATTTGGACAATGTTTTCCTCTAATTAAATGACCAAGGTGTTACTGATTCTATTAATTAATTTAGAAGGTTTTTTAAAAAATAATTCATATACTTTTTAAAAATCAAATCTAGATTTTGACTTTTTGCTCTGCTGAAAAACTTCTATACAAGGTTACAAATCATGTAACATTGTTTTTAATTTTTCTTTTTACGTTTTTATATATTTGGTTAGATATTATTTTTTGTGTATATATATAATTGACAAATTACTTTTAATTCTTTTCTTTATATTGTATGCCATAGAACCTAAATTTATGCCAATTCATATTGCATGAAGTGAGCTTCTAAGAGAGATATATATATATATATATATATAAATAAAATTAAGCATTATAATTGAATCACTGCTTGAAAGAAAAAGCAAGCCACAAGAACTGAAATAATTGAAAAAAATTCATTTTCCTAATTTCTTCGATTCTTAGAGCAAAAAAAAAAAAAATGCAAGAAAAAGCAACAATAACAACAGGAAATTTGAGAAGTACGCACTCTGAAACTCAAAAAAAAAAAAAAAAACCAATTATTCAAGCATTGCATTGAATGATAGACATGATGAATGAGCCGTCTTGCCATGAACTTGTAAGTCTTCTGTGTTTAATGAACTCCTTCCCAGTTTGAACAAGCTCTCACTACCCGAAGCTTCAAACATTCTCCCAAGGCTGAAGCTGTAATCTCCTCCAACACCCGCAACAAGCTTTTTGTGTCGATTTGGTGTCAAAACCTGGTTATATTTCGAACAAAAACATAGTACATATTCATCAAAACAACTCTAAAATCATTTTTTTTTTTGTAACTTACGCAGGTAAAATAAAACTTACCAAGTAGTTTGACTCTGTGCAAAAGATTTGTGTATGCATTGTAGTAATCACCATATACAATTATGATATTAGGATGACCTTTTCTTTGCCCTTTGATGGCATAGTTTAGAATTTTATTGTGATAGATTGATAAGTTGTTGAAGCCTTTGAGATAGTACAATTGGTCATAAACAGAGGAATCATTGGTTTGAAATCTAGAGAGATAGATGGGTAAACATCTTATTGGAAAGTTTCCTAGAACAACTACACGAGTAGCACAATTACCAATGACCTTCTATAGCCAATAGAAAGTTAATTGAGTTAAAATAATTGTGACAAGTTTGCAAAGTAAAAGAGAGATGGAATTGGAATCCTTTTAAAGAATAGAACTTACATTGACAGCATCTTTTACGGCTTGAATATAACCTTAGACACCACGGACTTAATGTCTTCAATGGTTTTTCCTTGAAACAAAGCATGGTCATTCCCTCCAATCTCTCCAACCATGAAAAGAGATGTTTTCAGTTTCTTGAAGCAATCTATCAAACCTGACAAATATTCGAAGCGTAGTTAGTTTTATTATTACTGAATTAGAATCAAACACAAATAAGATCGTTTGTCTAATTAAAAAGATCAGGTGCTGAATTGCTATTTGCCAATATCTTTATCATGATCACGACATATTCCATTCATTAGGTAGACATGCAATGAAGCTGCCCCGTAAGAGAAGTGTTGGTAACTGGGGCTACAACATGATGATTAGCAGCTAGAACTCCCACAGGTAAGGCAGTAGAGCCAGCAACTGCAAAATTCACCCCACGACGATGTTGAGTAACGAATGCATCCCTATCTAAGTAGGCGTTGAGAAAGGGAAGTCCAGCAGATTCAGCTGTCAACGTACTGTGTAGTTTAGTTTCAGTTCAATTATAAGATAAACGAGGATCACAGTGAGGTAGAAAAATCTTAGTTGGGTACATTTGTTAATTCTTTAGGCTGTATATATTTTTAAAGTTTTCTAAAAATCATGTTATTTCTACACCCAAACAAAAAACCAGTTTCTAATTTACTACAAATCGACCAAATAATATAACCTTAGTCATTATAATCAAATTGTGTTCTATACCGAAAGAAAGAGCCAAAAGAGAAAGAATTAGAAATTAGAAAATAAAGTCAAATAAACTGTACTTACCGTTAAAAAAGAGCCTTAAATGTTAGAAAGAACACAACAAATATTAGCAAAAGTACTGCAAAAGATAAAGAGTATTTGATGAAAAGACATTGCTTTTTAGGCTTATAGACCCCACTTAATTTTCATCCGTACTATACCTAATGATTAACACGTCTAATCACTCAAGACTCTACGCTGACCAAAAGAAACAAAACAGATAAAACAATAGGTTAAAAGACTTCTTTTAATCCCAACAATTAAAATAATATTTTGAATCAATTTCTAGCACTTCTCCCTATTCAAAATTACAAACACTTAAACGAGACATAAAGTAACTATGCTTTGCTTGATGAAGCACTTTGGCGAGAATATTTATAGTTTGTTCCAGTGCTACAGTGCTCCAGCTTGATGAAATGATGACGTATGTCTATGTTATTTGATCTTGCATGGAGCATTGGATTTTTGGTCATTGCTACTGCTGATAGATTATCATAAAAAATTTCAGTTGCTCCTTCTTGCTCTTGGTCAAGATCAGCAAGTAAATTTCTCAGCCATAGTGATTGACATGCTAAAGGTGCTACTGCAACTACTCTGCTTCAGATAATGACAGTGCAGCAGTTGATTGCTTTTTTGAGCTCCGATAATAGCTGCAGAGCCAAGAGTATAAATGTTTCTAGAGACACTCTTTTATCATCTAATGACGCTGCCCAATCACTATCCAAAAAACCACATGAAGTGAAATTAAGATTATGCGAATATAATAGCCCAAAAGTTGTAGCCCCAGTGATATACACAAGACTTTCTTAGCTGCTCCAAGGTGATGCTTTGTGGGGCTGTGCATGACACTGGAAATGAATCTAACAAAGAAAGCTATATATGGACAGGTCTGAGTTAAATAGATCAAACCTCCAACTAAGCTTCAAAAAAAACTCCCATCTACTATCTTTAGTACTATCAACAAACTATAACTTTTCATTTACATTCATAGAAGTAGCAATCACTTTACAATTAAGCATGTTAAATCTTTTAAAAAAATCAACATTATATTTCTTTTCTGAAATAAAAATTCCATCTTCTCCTAAATTCACTTTAATTAAAAAAAAAAATAATGGAGTAGGCCTTAGTTTGTCATTTCAAACTAGTTCATCATGCAATATCTAAACTCACATATATGAGAATAAGAGGAAACCATGCATATCATATCATCAACGTACAAACAAATAGTACACTTGCCCACTTCTATGACTGTTTGTCTGTCCGTATTGGCTTCTACCTCTACCACGTCCTTTGCCTTGGAAAGTGCCTTTGCCATATATCTTTAGTCCTTGCTCTAGCTTTTCATTTTGAATTGGTGACTTGTCTTTCACTTGGAAGGCTTTTTTTACATTCATCTCTAATGACTTATAATTCCTGACTCATGAGCTTGCAAAGAACCCATTAGTTCATTAAACGAAAACACAGATAAATCTTTTGACTCTTCAGTTGCAGGAACCACACTATCGAACTTGGGAGATAGATTCCTTAAAACTTTTTCAACAATAATTGCATCACTAACCTCTTCACTATATGATTTTATTTGGCTCACAATTCTAATAATTCGTGATAAATAGTCTTGCACCAATTCATCATTTTTCATGAACAATGTCTCAAAATTTCGACGAAGAGGGTGTAATTTCACAGTAGTTACCTTTGAAGTACCTTGAAATTCCTTCTTCAAAGTGTCCCACGCCTCCTTTGAAGTGCTTGCTATGGCAATGCAGGAAGATTGTCTCATCCACTGCTTGTTGAATAAAGAACAACGTTCTAGCATTTTTTTTTTTTTAGTTTCTTGTAATCTCTCATCTTCTTTTTGATCAAGATCTACCATATCAGCAAACCCATATTCAACAAAGTCCCATAAATCTTGTTTCCCCCTTCACGTGTTTGCACTCTCACTCTCGCAATTTCCTAGTCGCCCAGTAAAAGATCGAAAAAACTAGCTTTGATATCATAATGTTAGAACGGAGCTTTGAATGATAGAAAGAACAGGGATATTAGTAAAAGTACTGCAAAAGATATACCATTTGATGAAAAGACGTTGCCTTTATAGGCTACAAACCCTACGTAATTCTCAATCGCATATTCCACTACACCTACCTGACTAACACATCTAAACACCCAAAACTCGATGCTGACAAAAAGGAATGGAACGGATAAAACAATAAATTAAATGACTTATTTTTAATCCCAATGTTAAAATAATATTTTAAATCAATTTCCAACAGTTACTAGATAATTGATGACAAGTAAGCCATTGGAGCATCACTTTCTTGCACTTTTGAAGAATGTTTGACCATTTGAAAACCTAGCAAAAATAGATGAAAGGTTTTTTCAAGTCAAATTATTGCGTTTGATATCGAATCACCAAGCTGATAACTGGGCATCAACGGACAAGATCAAAGATTAATTGCAGGGCTATGGCATGAAAGAGAAAGAAGAAGAACAAAAACGAAACTGAGGACTACCTTGAAAATAGACCGACGTAACAGCCATATTCGAAGAGATCTCGACACAATCAAGGAAAACTTTGGCTATGGCTACGAATATGAAAAGGCAGTAGCTCTCGTGCATGAGTTATTTATGTAGGGAAAAGTCACTCTTGTCCTTGGGATACAAATAGTATTCAAATTCCAATTGGGATTAGAATAATTAATAATTTAGTATATAGTTTGAGATAATTTAATTATTATAGAATAATGAAAGACTAATTTGAGTGTTTCTATCTAATAATTTAATTGTGGTTTTTATTAATTGTCTCTAATTAAGAGTACTTCTAATTTATTTTTTTGTCCTTTACATTTAATTTGACCAGATGAATTAGCTGGAGAAATAATCAAGTAGAGTAAAAAGAACAAAATAATTAAGTCAAATTAACTCTATAGGTATTCATGGCACAAATAAGGCCAGACCCAAAAGGAAAAAAAAAACTTTTGCTCGCTTCGATAGTGATAACCATAATCCAATCTACCAGCCTAATTATAAGTTTAGAGCCGGTTATTTCTTAATCTCATTCGTATCTAGAGCTAATTTTATTGAGCACATTATTCACCTGGATCAAAATAGGTCTAGGTATTAAACATGTATAACTCAAAAATAAAAAAAGAATAATTTCAATAATGGCTTATCATACAAGATCTAAAACATAAAAAGTAGGAAGAAAGAACATAAAAATTCTAAGCTTCTACTCTCTAATATTTGATAGCCTTTATTATTCTCTATGTTTACTCTTTCTTTCTTTCTTCTTTATCTTTCTTTTCATTCTTTTTGATTTAAACATTAGAGGATGGATTGAAGTTCCAACTTTGGTTAATTCTTAAACCTCTCCATCAATGACCCAAAACACTAATCAACAATTTGTAATTAAAAATTATAAGTTTTATAGGAAAAATGAGAGTAACCCATCAACAAATGAAAGTTAAGATAATTATAAAATTTTTCAGGACAGTGTACGTTTCAGTTATCAATTTCTTTTTTTAAATGTTCTTTTAAAAAATAATTTATTTATGTCAAATTAAGATGTCCAACTTTATGTACTTTCATCAAATTTTTTTGGTTCAAAATATTTTACAAATCAAATCACATCTAAAGTTATTTTTTTGAACAGATGGAGGAGAATTTTTTTCCTTTTGTGAATAGATTTAAATTATAATGTTTTAAATAAGGATTCCACTCATATATATGTAACCAAGAATTAATACATAAAATTAATTTGCTGAACACATTCAAATCTGGGGATGGAGAAAATGGGAAAGATGCTCAGTAATGGCATTAACAAATTTTTCATGGTAGTTAACTACTAATTCATTGAAATAGTTCCAAATGCAAGGAAAAACACAAACTAAAGGAATATCCCAATGCCATGGATGAAAAAAAACTGAATTCGACCAGTAAGCTATGAATCAACCGAACCCGGATGAATAGTTGTTTGTTTGTATTCGTTTCTTTAGTCTTGATTTTGTTCGTATTTGGTTCATTTTCTTTAAGAATTTTAAAAGTGCATTTATGTTTGATTCATTTAAAATTAGGTATATTCGTGTTCATTCATTTTAAATTAAATAGACTTGTTTGTGAAAACTAAATGAACATATTTATGAACATATAATTGAATTTGTTTATAAACAATAATCTAAATAAATTTAAACAAACAAATATGTTTATTAATTTTAAATGTAAAATGATAAAAATAAATATTATTAATTATATTATAAACAAATAAAACATAATAATATTAATTATATTATAATCAAACAATAAATAAGTTTTAAATGATTTATTAAATGAGCTTTAAATGATTCATAAACGGCTTATTTGTAAATATAAATGAATTGAAAATACTATGTTTATCTCAAAATCTTATTTATTTCATTTATTTAACTTGATAGACGACCATAAATAAATATAAATCGAATTGTTCATTAACTATTGATCCAACACTCTCTTCACTTACAGCCCTAGGGATCGGTTTGCTGAACCAGTTCAACTAGGAACTAGAGGTCCATTCAATTTAGAGTTATATAGAGATCTCGACTTTAGTTGAATTGGCTTAAAATTGGTTTAACCACTAACAAGTGATGAAAAAGTATTTTCTATATATTTTTTTTATTTTTTTCAATTTTTTTTTGTACATAATGAGATTTGAACCCATATTTTAACCTTTTAAAGTACAGTAAAGACTAGTCCACTAAACCTTTTCATACTCTTTTAAAAAGATATTTTGTTATTAAGATAATCCGTGAAACCCCTTCGATACACTGTAACTAGGAGACATTGACTTAATTTTAAAACTTCCAGCTTTCATCAAAAATAATAAAAGCTTATCCTAAGTATCCTTAAAGACACTTTCGACATAAAAATATCTCGATGACCCTAAAGGACTTGGTTATAAGGTAAATTACAAAATGTCCCTAAGGTATACCTTCGTCATGAATGTATCTCGGTAACTTAAAGGACATGATGACATCATGAAAGGATGAACCTATTCTTTCTGTGCACCTTTGACATAGAAGTATCCTGGTGATCACATATGACTTGATTCTAAAGTATATTACTAAAATACCTTTAAGGCTCACCTTTGATGTAAAAGTACCCCAGTAACCTTAAAAGATTCGATAACTTCATAAAAAGATAAACCTATCCCTATTATGCACCGTTGAAATATAAGTATCGATGATCATAAAGGACTCGATTTTAGGATAAATTTCTAAAATATCCATAAGGTATACTTTTGACATAGAAGTATTTCGATAATCCTAAAAGACTCAATATTGATATGGAAAGATAATTTTACCCTACATGGTAACTCGAATATTAAAAATGACCTAAATGCAATAATTACAACTAGGTCCCTAAATTTCATAAATTTACACTTTAAGCCCAAAATAACTAAAAATGCACAAATATTCCTCAAATGACCAAAATACCCTAGATGGCTAATTTGATATGAGAAATAACCTCTTTGACCCTAAAACACAAGGTTTTCTTAAAGGACTCTAAAGTTTGCTAACTTTGCAATTTAATCCCTACATGAAATAAACTCACAATTAAAGACAAAACACATAAAAAAAATCATAGAAATAATGTTAAAAGTCACAAGGACCATTTGACCGAACACCTTTGGCCTTGGAATAATTTTTTTAAGCTTTATAAATTAACCCCTAAACTTTCTAAAATTACCAAAAGACCTAAAAGGCTAAAAAATGCATGATATGTATTTCAACATGTTAAGAATGCATAAAACACATCCCTAGATATATGACACTCTTAGCTAAGCATGGAAGGCCGTAAAATAATTTCTTTTTTTTTTTTTGCAATTTAGTCCATATTTCCTAAAATTTCCATAATAACAAAATAGCTTAAAAAATAAAAAAAAAATCACAAATTCACCCATAGATGGTTCGGCCAAATTGGGAAATAGCCTACCAAGGCCTTCAAATTTTTAGATAAATTATATTTAGGCCCCTAGAAGTTTCAAATATCACAAAATAGTCCAAATAACACAAAAATCAAGCATAAAAATTTATCCAAGGGCCATGGTAATTTTCAACCGACAACCATATCAACTAAAAACAATTTTTTTCTCAACACAACATAATGAATATCAACATAAACATGCATCACCAAGGTAAGTTATGCAAAAAATCATGAAAAGCAAAGAACATATCAATATACTTCATAAAAAATCAACAAAAAAAATAACAAGGAAAATAGCATAAAATTATATACACTTATCACAACATTATTTCCACAACAAACATGTATTTTCATGATGAAAATCATGTTATTGCAAATAAAGATCTAATTTAACAAGTATATCAACAAATTTTGATCATAGCCTTCATAGTTGTCCTTTAAACATGGATTAAAATCCATGAGCACAAATAATTAATAGGCTCACTAAATGGAAGAACCGTGCATAAAATGATCAAAAATTAAAACTTTTATAAGAAAAACTACCTTAACATGCTTGGAAATTAAAAGAACTTGTGTTTCCTAGTGATTTTTTGCTCATGAAAACATATGGCCCCATTTTGATCCAACGTTCCTCTATTTATAAGGGAAGGAATTTGCCCAAAGGGTGAAAAAAATCTTTTTGGCCAAATCTTTCTAAGATATTCCATTTTTATTTTATTTATTTTATTTTGTTAAATATCTTTTTAGATTTTTTCATGTGATGATAAGATTAATTTAATTAATTTTTTTCTATTTCAAAAGTCTAAGTGTTAAGTCATGTGGGCTAATGTTTAGGCTTAATGATTATTTTGATAATATTAAGCGGAATGATAAAACTTAATCCCAATTAAATTAATTCTTGTATAATTAAACTATCAAAATTTGAAATTGTATATAATTATTCATGAATTTTCAAAATTGTAAGAAAAATAAAATTTTAGTTACAAATTTTATGAAAAAAATGGAGTGAAAGGACTAAATTTTAAGAAATTAAAAACTATAAAATCAAGAAATGAAATTTCACTTGATAAATTCAATTACGAATTTAATCACGTGAGTAGCTCAGTTAAACATTTATACGAAAATTCTTAGCCCAAAAGAATTAGAATAATTTTTAGAGAAAGAAAAGGTTAACTAAAATTTTCAAACCCTAAAAATTTACAAGTGAAAAACCTTATGGATGAAAATTATATTCAATAAAAATGAATCAAAATTTCAAAAATCTATATCTAAGTTATTTTATTGAAAAATGTGAAAATATTTAAAACCTTAAACCTTGAAAATTTCAAATATAAAAAAATTGTATTTTAGAGGCAACAAAATTTCAAAAATATGTTCAAATATTAAAAAAAGATGAGTCGAATTCAACATATTATTCAAAATATTAATTTATAAAATAAAAAAGATGAAAATATAAAAGCTAAACTAAACTAGCAGAATACTAGTAGTACTGTGAAAAATCTAAAATTAAATACTAAAATTAAGAATTTGACACCTTATGGTATAAATTTTCTATACGTATTTTTTCTTGAATATTTTTTTATTTTTTATGGTGAGTATCTACATGAATACTACATGAGTATCGATAAAAAAATATATGATGGTCGACTTGCCAATCTTAATGAAAAATCTCTAAAAGTAAAAATTTGATCATAGTATCATTTGCAGAAATGAATTTGAAAGTTTTGAATAAATAAGTTCTAAATAATAACTTTTACTTTAACCTTCCTCTTTTTTTTTTCACAAATTTATTCTCTTTAGCCTTTGAAACTACATTTTTTCATCACGTTCAGATGTGAACATTTAGGCATGACTAAAAAGGTGTTAAAAAGGCTTGTTTTGCTTAGAAAAGGTTGACCTCTACTACGACAGTTGTTTGAATCTCAATCTTGGATATTTAGAACTACAAAAAAAAGGGGATCGGGACAACCATACGAGTCAACTTAGGTGACCAAGGTGATACCTAAGATGAAAAAGGTTGATCAAGTGAAACCATATGAGTTAACTTGGGTGACCTGGTTGATACCTAAGCTGAAAAGGGTTGGCCAACATAAAATCGCATGAGTCATCTTAGGTGACTAAGCTGATACCTAAGTTGAAAAATGTTAATCGGGATAGAACCATATGAGTCAACTTGGGTGACTAGAGCAATATCTAAATAAAAAAAGGTTAACTGGGATAGAACCATACAAGTTAACTTGGGTGACCAAAATGATACTTAAGTTAAAAGGGTTGATTAATACAAAAATATAGGAGTCAACATAGGTGACCAGGCAGACACTTAAGTCAAAAGGGATAGATTAAGATGGAATAATATGAGTCAACTTTGGTGACCAAGATGATACCTAAGTCAAAAAAATTAATGGAAACGAAAGCATACGAGTTAACTTGGGTAACCAGGGTGATACCTAAGTTGAAAAGGGTTGACTAGGGCAAAACCATATGAGTCAACTTAGGGTGACCAGAGAAATACCTAAGTTGAAAGGGGTTAACCAAGATAAAACCATACGAGTTAACTTGGGTAGAAACAATGTTTGATTTTCGATTTGTTTGAAGGGATGCAAGATTTACCTTTTAATTTTGAGAAAGTTGGCATACTAAATGATTATTACTTTTCTCCAATATAATCCTCAGCTTTTAATTGACAATCTCTAATCTAGCTTATTTTTGAATTAAAGCTATTTTAGAAACTATAACAGATTTTTTTTTTCATTTAGTGAAGTGGGCCTGAGCCTTTACATAAAGTCGAAGGCATCTTTAGAGAATGTTGTAGACAAAATAAGCCTATTCTTATACTTGGAGTTCAAGGCATATTCAAAAAATGCTATGGACAAAATGAGCTTCCTTTTACACTTTGAGTTAAAGGCATCTTTAGAAATTATTGCAAACAAAATGAGCATACTTTTATACTTGGAGTCGAAGGCATCTTCAAAAAATGTTGCAAATATCTCTTTTTCTGTTGGCAAGATGAGCCTATGTCTCTACTTTGAGTTAACGGTTTAAATTGTTAAAGGCTATCTTATGTTTGTCCTATAAAATCCTTCTTTTAATCTTAAATTTAGGAATCTAAGAATAATTTTGTTTTGAAAAATCACCAAATAATGAAATAGTATTTATTAACTTTATACAGTTGAATAAGAGTCAACATTTAACTACTTGAAGCACATTTAAATGCTCATATTGACATTATGACAACTATCATATTTCATTTAAGCTCCAGGATTTATGGAACGAAATCACATTCTCATTCTAACCTTGAAAAAAAATCCACATGATCAAAAACTATGAAAATCTTAGAATAATTTCAACCTTAAATTTTCTAATATTAAGGATAATGGATATGCCATATTCATCTGTTAAAGCTTTCTTGTGATTGATTATCACCATTTGGGACATCTTTGAATGTGATAAAGAAATGAATTTAAGGGCATAAATAGGGTGGCACCACTAAAATTTGATTAGAAGAAATTTGGACAACATGGTCGAGAGTTATCAAGACCACATTTAGGTGGATGTTCCTTTTATAAGAGTTCCTTGAAAGGCAAACAGTCAAGTTATAATATCTTTTTAATCTTTAAAAACAATAGCTCTACAGGTGTTAAACTAATGTTAGTAAACAACAAGTCTTAAAGAGTTAATTCCAAAGACCTTTAGTTAGCACCCATTTCCAAGGTAGGGCATGAGGGCTCTGAAAGGTTATCTTGCAAAGAATACTATGCTGACATTTGACTCAATCTTTTGCTAATGTCATGAAAATTTTATAGGTTTAGGATCATTTCTTAGTTAGCATAGAAGAATTCTTTTTTTTATGGCTACCTTTGCTGGTTTATGAGCAATTCAAAAGCCTTTAAGTTTGTTCTAGACTGCCCTTTTTAGGTTTTCACATTAGAACTTCATTTTTTTCTTTTTTTTTTGATTGATTACCCCATAATATTCTCGAAGACTTAAAAATCATCCAAAAAGTTAAATTTTTAAGGGTTTCCAGGAATTGCTAGCTAACTCTAAAAGCTATGTTTGATAAAAATAGACTTTTATAGGTATAAAACATAGACCATTGTTCAAAATTTAGAAAGAAAATAATATATAGGCCCAAATCAATTGTCTGTGGGTAATAGAATCAAAGATCATTTTTTGTCAAGAGGATTTTTGTCAAACATGTCTTTTAAGATGAACATACATTCTTGTTTCTTCATATTTTTCTTGCTTTTTACTTTCTCTACTTTTCTTTACTTTATTCTTTCTCTTGTTTTATTCATTCTTCACTTTGAAGGAACTTAAGATTTGAACTTACTTCATTTTTCACTTTGAAAGAGATTGAGATTTAAACTTTTTTCTTTCTTTACTTTGAAAGAACTTTAGATTTAAACTTTTTTTCATTCTTTAAACTTGCTTTACAACAACCGACTGGTTCTTCTTGTAACTTTAAAATGAAATTTTCTCCTTCTGACCTTAGAGCTTTGCTTCACATTACCCTTTAGTGTAGAAGGTGATCCTTGGTTAGGGTTTCTAGAAGGAATAAATTATCAGGCTCAAAGGGGACTACAAAAGGAATAATTTTTTATATTTGTGAAAAGATAAAGAAAGATAGCCATTTATCATTTCAAATAAAACCATTTGAACTGACAAGCATTTTGTTAGGAAAAGGGATGGTTTTCTTTCTAAAATCATTTCATGTATCTTAATAACATGATGTTGCACTTAATTTTTTTCTTCAATATTTTGGCTTAATGTATGCCCGTTAAAATTATCATTTTTGTAACCACCAACGAATCTTCATTTTGATTAAGCTTTTAAGAATTAAATCGAATTGTCATGGAGGAACACCTTCAATTTCATATCTAGGTATTGGATTAAAAAAAGTTTTATCCCAAAGGAAAAGTGATTTTTGGTTCATATTTGTTTTCATTCTTTTTACATCAAGGATTTGGAAAAGTGTCATGAAAGTTATGGAAAAAAGTTATCCAAATGAGGGAGATCTTAGAATTGCAAACAATATTTTAACACATATTGAACTATTGGTACCTGAAGCATAATTTATTTGTTGACTCCTAAGGAATCTGAAAAGGAATATTTGGATATGAAAGGTCCCTAGTTGACTATCTAGGTTACATATAAACAAAGGTGAATGATATTTCTGAAAAAGTTCAATCTAATGGTGATCACCTATCCAAATCAAAATTTTTGACATGTTACCCTAGATATTGGAAATCATTGTTGACAAAATTCATGGCCTATGATAAGATGCGTAATATTCGTTCATTTCAAAATTTATAGTTTCTAGAAAAAGATACAAAATTTTAAAATCAAGATAGAATTGCCCTTTTTTGGCATACTACAATAAGCTTGAAGATTCTTAGGTTTGTCTTCCTTGATAGGCATCCACCTGCTTTTGGAATTTTGTCTAGTTTGCATCCTTAATAGCATGTACTTTAACTATTGAATATATTGCAATTTTTTATGTAGTGGCCTTTTAGCCCTCGATGATTCTCTTGTATGACGCTCAAATTATACCATTTCGGGTAGGAAGGTCTTTTAGGCTTTGCTAGGACAATGGAAATCATTCGATTTGTCGATGTTATTGAGTAATGAAAGGTTGGGGTAAAGACACAATTCGAATGAATTTTTTTATTTTCTCAACCTTTTATGGTCATAGCTTTCATCGGCTATGGCTTGTTGGCATTATTGATAGGATAACTTTCTTATCTCACCTATGCTACATGTTGCCCCTTGGTGAGCTTTAAGGTTAACATGAATATCTATTATGGGACTGGCTCCCATTTATTGAGTATCTTGAGGTGGTTGCCTTTCTACCCTAGATGAGCTAGCAATAGTATTGCTATATTACAAGACAATTTGCAAATTCTTTTAGTCAAGGTTTTACTTTTTTTGTGAACCCTTCTGCCATACCTCTCTTAGGTGGTTTGGAGTAGTTGAGGTTTTCATTTCCCTTTATTATTTTAGACTTATTCTAACCTATCTTTTTGAGTAATGTCATTTTTTTTCCATATAGTGATCCCATATTATAAATGGAAAAAATAACTTAATTAGTTTGCTTATGCATGTATCTTGTTAACATTAATTTTATTATTATCCTTGTATAGATGTCAATGGATCGAAAATTGATATGTGGATGAATGAATGAATATTACAACATTTAATGGCACAGAATGGATGTAAAGCAATTGGCTACATATCAAACATGCAGATTATTATAGGGGCAAGAATCTAAAAAATTCAAAATATGATTCAACACAATTGTTTTATCAACCAAACCTGATTCATTCTTTCATTATTGGCATAAAAAACCATTTTTACATGATTAAAAAAAAAACAAAAATATTGCTCTTACAAAACACTATTTTTCTAACTGTGTTAATGCTTATAAGGAAATAGATACTGATCATTCTTTGCAAACTCTATATTTACAAAAACCAACCAGTAGCCAAAATATTATCTTCATGATCCCCTCATTGCCCTTCAATATTCTAATGCTTCTAATTGCGAGAGGGGAGTTTAGCAACAACATTCGACCCTACTTCGACTCGGATTACGTTGGCATTGCGTAGGTTTTAAACTTTTCTCCTGAACACATTGTATTTTTCTATAGAATGCCCTTGTAATTTCACATGGTATTCACAATGTTCATTAATGTCACACCATTTAGAATAAAGGGGTTCATAATCAATAATGTGCATAAGAGTAATAAGCTGATCCTAGTGAAAAAGATAACATAGTTCTTTATAAGTTAGTAGGAGTAAATTAATATTGCTCCTTCATGGTTTTTTTTTCTCAATATGAACACCAAAAGATGATGGCGTAATGTCGAGATGTCCAATAAGTTTAGAGAGTAGGCTTATCTACATATATGTCAAGTTTAGTGGCTTTACTTTACACAAGTGAATGGACTAGGGATTGGAACCTTCATCTGGTGGTATGCTCGATCTAATTTTTTAGACTTTAAATGCCAAAGTTTGTGTTAAAGTCATCAGTGACTTTTTAGGATTACCTAGAAAATCTTTGACGATTTTTATTAGTTTGAGCAATTGTTCCCCTATATTTTAGATCTCATGCCTAATTCCTCTAACTATTCCCTCTAAGGTATTTGTCGCCACGTGCCCCGCCTTTAAAACTTTGAACAATCCAAAGGGCATAGTGCACTAGACTTAAAAATAAATGATGGTTGATCGTGGTCAAGCCTTTGAGTTATCCCTTGATTAGGATTTGGATTAAGCGTAACAATATGAAAGGGAGAGAGACCATTGGGCGAGTCCCTTATCTAACTAGTCTCAAATAGCCACCACAAAATGGCTGTAAACTTGGAGTCACCATCGATCATTTCGGGCTAGGTAGGATCAAATGCTTATTGAAAATGATATTTCAAGTTACAAAACTCAAAATCGATTTCAAGGTTTACAAAGTCTAAAGATTCATTGATTGGGTATAGGAGTTGGTTATGCACAAGCAAGGATTAACATCCCCACAGTGCCCAAAATTAGTACCTGCTAACTGTATTTGACTTTGGTCTCAATTAAATCAATTCCATTTAGCCTTTATTAAGATATAATTCCTTTTAATGCATTAGGTTTTGTAAAAATAGATCTACTTTTTCTTTTTTTAAAAAAAAAATAGCTCATCTATGCGCCTTGGAGATATAAGGAACATAGGGAGTTTTTATGAATATAAAGTTTGGACTGAGTTTTGAAAATTTTGCTATTCTGTATTAGGCACTAGAGAGACACCAACACAAAACATCATCTTGTAAATTTTATTCGAGATACAATTTTTAAATATGAATGCACAATAATTACGACAAAAGAAAAAGAGTTAGTGAGGCAAAAAAAGCAAAATATAATGATATCATAAACAAGCAATCACAAACAAAAATAAAATAAAAAAGAAGGGCGATCAAATTGTATCCATAATTGCTTTCGATTATTGACAAATAACTGAGATGAAATAGATCTGGATTCGATGGTAATTTGAAAAATAAAGATGATTTTTATCAAAGTAGTTTGAGGTATCTGGAAGAGAGAAAATTTTGGGTGTTGTCAAGGTAAAGCAAGGTTGGAGTATCCTCTCAAAGAGGTGGGGTTAGAGTATTCATAACGATAGAGTTTGAAAAAAGATTTTGAAATAAAGAAAAAATTGTATCTTTTTAGAAACACGAGGTTGGAGCACCCCCTTGGAGTAGTGGGATTGTAGTATCTCCAAAGCTGGGAAAATATTTAGGAACAAGGAGAAAATTTAAATTTTTATATTAAAAATAAGGTTAGAGTACCCCTTTTGAGCAATGGAGTCAGAATATCTTCATTAGTGAAAATTTTAATATGAAATCCTATTTTTTGTATTTTAATCTTAATCCGAGTCAAAAGAAGCCGATGTTGTGGGGGAACCAACTAGACGTACTTTGAGACATTCGAATGTCTCGATAAAAGGAGATTCAAAAACCAGGATAAAAATAAGAGGCAACATCGGGTCACCTTTCTTCCTGAATTTATTTCAGGCTTGTCCAACGGCTCTAGGCAGTGAATAAGGTATCATTAGAAGGATAACTCTATAAGGTTTAATGTAAAAATATTCCAAAAATTCTAGACAGTCACTTTTTAAGCAGAATCAATTTTTGATGTTAAGTATATACTGACACTGGCAGCACATGCTGGGGAAAAGATATGCCAAACTTTGAAAAATCATTTTAGGCATATCTGAGATTGTTAAATTGTGAACAACACCTTTCCGAAAAGTGAATTTCATAAAATTTTTAGGAAAAATACTTAATGATTTCATCAAAATCATTTGATAGGCTAAAATGGCCCAAACAGAATGTTGTATGTTAGTTCCAGGGGTTTCAGTCAATAAAGATTTAAAAAATCATAACTACCTCATCTAGGATGATTCGAGGGTAAATGAGACATTGTTAAAAAGGTACTTCGATGTCTTTAAGGGAAAATATTAGAAAAATCAAAAGAAATATTTTATGGTTTGAAAATGATTTTCCAAATTTAAATTAAGTACAGTCAGAGCAAAACAGGGGGATTATTTAATATTCCTATTTTTTGGAAGATAGACTCTAGTCTAGGACATCTGAACGTCTATGAAAGAAAGTAACATGGGCTTCACAAGTTCATTCCACGATCTTGGAGTAGTATGGGATGATGGAACAACCCATTAACCATGTTACTAAAGGGAACATGTGACTCAAGATCAAGGTTTAATACTAAAAGGATTTCCTTTTTTGAAAAATAAACTTATTTCACCATGAATCCAGAGTTGAAATATTGATTTACCTCTTAGATTGGGAGACCAATTTGATGAAAGCATTAAGTCCATGCTGCTCTTCATCTATTGGATGTAGCATGAGAATAACTTGGGGATGTTTCTAAAAATCAAGTTTTAAGAAACAAGCAAGCATTTTGATGGAGATATCATGAACAAAATGCAGCATATACAAAGATAAACATAGGTTAAACATGTAAACATACAAAGATGACATTTTAACATGGAAATGGGTGATACAAATGTAAAAAGATGAAAAATAGGGTGCTGCATGGAGATGATATGAACACGTTATACAAGGGAATAGATGCTCAAGTTGTCAAGACAATAATTTTATTTCATGAAACTCCTTAAAACACAAGAAAATGTTTGAACATACCTATGACATGTTAAGGTGACCATTTAAATATGAAACAGATATGTGAATATGGAAGGAATATGGCAAAAGGTGCACGAACAGAGGCTGTGTAATTATGAAAATGAAGTATGGAAAGTTTATATATCCCATAACATCAAGGTGTTAAGAGGGTCATCAAAATCCTAAGACTACCACAACTAAGGCAACAATGATGTATGAGAGCCTTAGAAGGATCATGGTAGCATGAAGGGCTCACTAAAATGAAATGGATAATCAAAATAGAAAGTGTATGGAACAAGGTAAAAAACATACCAGTAAAAGCTTGAACCTTCCTCTTTTTTAAAAGTAGTGACTTTAAGCTCAGTTTTTTTCCTCTTTTTCCTATTATTTAGTAAGAAAAACGTCAAAGGAAGAAGCTTTCCAGTAGTATGGTTGGTGGTGGGGTGTTTTGAGGATGAAATTATGTGAAAGGTTGAGTTTTTGAAGGTGTTCTAGTGGTGGTTTTAGGGAGCTACAGGTATAGAGGTTGGTTGAGGGTGAAAAGCAATGAAATAGTGTTTTTAGTGAGTTTTCAGAGCTGGAGTTGCTAGAGGATTTATGGAAAGCTTTTTGATAGCTTAATTTTTTTTCAGATAGCTAGGAGTGTTCTTTTATTCAATGCTCAACCACTACTTTTAGAAGACAATGCATGGGTATCCTTTATTTTTCCCTTCTATACCATGCTCAGCTGACTCTTTTTCCATTGGTTCTGTCATGTTGAGCAAGGAGGTAGAAAGGCTGTGACAGCTTGCAATTGGAAATATGCCTACCATACCCTCTTACAACCATATATTTTATAAAAGTGACCTTTGTCATTGATTGTTTGGGCTCCAAAAATTTGTTTGAATCCATTCATGAGCCCATTTTTGAGGTTTGCAATGATTTATGATAGTTTCTTGGTGCAAAAACATGTTTAAATTGGGTTTTTGAAAGCTGAAAAATGGCTTGAACTGGGTAAAATAGCTTGGTGTATCAATACAAAACATCTTTTATTGATACACAGGGTACTTTCTACCTATGAGTATCAATTTAATAAGCTATATATCTATACTAAGAGCAAAAAAATTGTTTCCAATCTTAAGACTTAGAGGCTTGTATTGATACTTATGCTTGTGTATCGATACATTTTGTCAAAAATCATAACTTTAGCTACTACCAAGATCTGTATCAATACAAACATGCTAGGTATCAATACCAAACCCTTTTGTATCAATACTACATGGGAAAATTCAAGTTTTTGGCAATGTAAAGCCTCATATCAATACTTGTACACCAATATAACTTGCACCTACCTTTGGCTTCCCAATTTTCGTCAACTAGGTCATAAACAATGGGAAATTGATCCGTCTACTCATATGAATGACTCTGGTGACACTATGAAAATTGGCCTTTGATACCTCATTTTTATATTTTCCTTTAATACGACCCACAGGCATTTTAGACCTTCCTAAAAAATTTTTTGCCTAGCATAATGTCGCCTAATAATGCCTGGCGACATGGCACCCAATAGTCGTCCCTTCATTTTTTTATTTTTATTTTTATTTTCTAATTTCTTTAAACTAAGTCTTAAGATAGGTGAAACTAGCCTGGACAAAATAAGGTGTCTACAGTATTTATCTGTGCTTCCAATCAATCTCCTGGACTCTGATTATCTAGATTCAGGGAGAACGGCATTCACAGACACGCTCTTTTTTATCTTATATGAACTCTTAACCCTTTTCATCAGTCTATTGAGCTAATTTTTCATTCCCCAGATTTCATGTCTTTCATGTTTGGACACTTCTTCAATGGACTCTATTGTGCTAATTTTTACCTCTAAAGTATCATCCTTCTCTTGGTCCTTTAAATGCAATAAATGGAATGAATTTAGCTCATCATGGACATTATGAATACATAGACTTATAAACAAATGAATATGTGAAAAAATATGCTTGAATGAATTTACAAATTTTCATGGAATATGGACGCTGTGCAAAAATTGAAAAGGAAATATCCTAATACTATCTTCTCTTTTTTCTTTAGCAAACTCAAAGGCTTCAGAATTAATTAATTTGTTTTTCATTTTGATTTTGATTTTTTCTTTTTTTTTCCTTTTTCTTTTTTTTTCATTTTTTGCTCTCTTTTTCTTCTCTCTTTTTTTTTTTTTTGAAAAAAGGTTTATGTCTTTTTTCTTTTTTTTTTTTAGCTTAAGAAAGAATCTATAAATTCCATTTTTTTATTATAGAAATTTTTATCAAAAATGAAATAACAATTATCAAAAATTGCTCCAAGAAATTCATCATGATATAGTAAATCAAGGCGAGAAATAAATAAGATTTGTCATGGCCATAGAATATACATTAACTATTATCAAGAAAATCAAATTATGAGAATAAAAAGGTTAGAAGTATTTCCCCATGTATACCTAATTCGATAACTTCTAAAACTGGGTAGTGCTCTACTAGATGAGGCCTCGATAGTTCATTATATGAAGTTCGGGTTGAACATCTAAACAGGTTCTCAAATGGTTCCCTCAGTATAGAAAATATTGACTAGGTGCCCTAATCCTTACCCATCGCAGGTTTATGTAGGAAAGGGTTCAATTTGAATAAGAGTATTTTGCAAGCTCATAACAATGCTAACACCTTGGAAGGGCATAGGAATTTACACTCGATATTTTTTTCACTGGCTCAGACAGAGGCTGGTACCTCAAAGGTAAAGTTACTTCACCCTATCTAAAATACTAGATAACCTTGCCCCATCCATATGCCTAGAGGAGAATCTAATGGTATGTAGGTGCACACTGTGTGTGAGGGAATGAACAAACTTTTATGATTTGACACTTTCAAAATTAATAAAAAAACCTCTATCCTAAATGTCTCATAAAAATAATGTTGCTAAGGAAACAAAAGGTTAGTGAAAAATATGAACAACATAGACCATAATTTCCATAAAAAATCAAAATTTTAATAAAATTTTGTTCTGAAAATACCATGACTAAATATTGATTGAGACTAAATTAACCAAAATTTAGCTAATATGTGATTAATTTTAGGCTTGACTCTCTACCTTCCCCAAAGGAGTCGCTAAGTTGTTACAACATGGTTGGGATGCGAATCTTGACCATCTGGACTTAAAAAGGGGTGTGCATCTTGTTCTTGTGTATATCCATATATCATTTTTAAAAATTTTTAAGGCCATATCGTTATTATTATTATTTTTTTTATTTGAGGACTTAGTTGTTAAGATGAATTGCTTACTTCACTTAACCCTAAATAGTAGTTATGAAATGACCATTTTTCTTAAAGTCGCCACTAATCTATTTTTGCTAGGTGAGATTAGTCCTATCGGAGTTCATATCTCAAAGGTCATGAAACCCATGAAAACAAACTTTGAGATCCGCGATAACACCAAAGATCACGTAAAAAGGGTTTGAGAGTCAGTTATAATCACAAGTAAGGATCCTTCTCATGATGCTCGATAACTGATACCTTATTAACTGCATGTTAACTTAAATTTTTTATATTTATTCAATTTTAATATTTAGTATTTAATTATAGTTCTTATATTAAAAAAATTTTAAAATCCTAAATTTATTGTTCCATATAAGAAAAGTAGGTTTTTAATATTTTCAAAAATAAAAATATCTTTCGTACCTCATTAAAGGATGATAGGAACACGAAAAATTTTATTATTATCTCTTCTGTAGCTCATCGAAGAGCTGAAAGAATAATAAAAGTTTTAGAAATCAATGTATCTTTTGCACCCCATTAGAGGGTTTGAGGAATACGAAAGTTTTTAATATTTCTATATTTGCAAAATCTCAATTTCTCATTTTTAAAAAGATATCTTGTTATTAAAATAATTCGTGAAGCCTCTTTCATATGCTGGGAGAAATTCCACATGCTACTTTAACTTGGAGACATTGCCTTAATTTTAAAACCTCCAATTTTTATCAAGATATTAAAAACTTATCCTAAGTACCCCTCAAGCACATCTTCAACACATAAGTATCCCGATAACCCTAAAAAGACTTAGTTCCAAGATAAATTACAAAAATATCCCTAAGGCATACCTTTGTCACGAAAGTCTTAGTAATCTAAAGAACTCGATGACATGATGAAAGGATGAACCTATTCCTACTAGGACTTGGTTCTAAATTATATTACTAAAATGCCCTTAAGGTTTACCTTCGACATAAAAGTATCCTAGTAACTCTAAAGGATTCGATAACTTCATAAAAGATGAACATATCCCTAATATGCATCTTCGACATATAAATATCCCGATGATCATAAAAGACTCAATTCTTAGATAAATTATTAAAATACCCCTAAAGTATACCTTCAATATAAAAGTATTTCAGTAACTCTAAAGGACTCGATAATGATATGAAATGATAATTTTACTTTAAATGGATAATCATATATTAAAAGTAGCCTAAAGTTTAAAAATTACAATTAGGTCCTTAAATTTTTCAAAATTACACTTTAAGCCAAAATGATTAAAAATACAAGAAATGCTCCTAAATTGACCAAAATACCCTACGTGGATAATTCGATATAAGAATTAACCCTTTTGACCCTAAAATGCAAGGTTTTCTTAATGGGCTCTAAATTTTGTTAACTTTGCAGTTTAGTCCCTACATGAAATAAACTCACAATTAAAAATAAAACACATCACCAAAAAAATGGAAATCATGCTAAAAGTCACAAGAAGCATTTGGTCAAACACCTTTGGCCTTGAAATAATTTTTTCAAGTTTTATAAATTAGCCCTTAAACTTTTTAAAATTACAAAAGACCCCAAAAGCTAAAAAATGTACGATATGTATTTCAACATGTTAAAAATGCATAAAACACGTCCTTAGGTATATAAGAAACTCTTGGCCAAGCATTGAAGGCCTTAAAATAATTTTTTTTGCAATTTAGTCCATATATTGCTTAAAATTTTCATAGTTACAAAATAGCTTAAAAATATCAAAAACTTCACAAATTCACCCATAGATGGTTTAACCAACTTGGAAAATTCCCTCAAAGGCCTTAAAATTTTTAGGTAAGTTATTTTTAAGCTTTTGCAAGTTTCAAATATCACAAAATAGTCCAAATAACACCAAAATCAAACATTAAAAAATTATCCAAGGGCCATGGTTATTTTCGAGCAAAACCTATATCAACTAAAAACACAATTTTTTGTCTACATAACATAATGAATATCAACATAAACATGCATCACCAAGCTTAGATAAACAAAGAATCATAATTTAAATACTAATTTTTACCTTAATATTTATAATTTTTTTCTAAAATTTATTCTCTTCAGCCCCTGAAACTACACTTTTCCATCATTGCATATGCGATCATTTAGGCTTGACTAAAAGGGTATTGAACCTAAAGGAGGTCGTCCTTTACTACGGTGGTTGTTTAACTCTTAATTTTGGATATTTAAGACTATGGAAAAAAAGCTTCAGATGAAACTAAGTGTGTACACTTGGGAAGCCAATACAAAATAGATAGAACCAAGATCACACCATGCATTGGGATTTTAGAGATAGCTCCTACCATGTAGCACTTAGCTCTTACTAGGTGGTGATTATGCTTTAATACCATTTGTAGAGATTCGTATCTAAATTGCGAAATATTGTCCATTTTAGCCATTGAACCTTATGATTCTGTCCATAAAATATGCAATATGCCTCACAAGTATAGGAGTAAGTCTCTACATATATATATCCTAGTAGATCTTCAAAGTTTTCTAATGTGAGGTTGGGGTGTTACAAACATCCTTTAATTAGATTAAGCATGTTGTAAAACATTAAAGCCAAAATTATAAGCAATAATAATTCGAGAATAAAATTAGGTTATATAATATCCAATAAAAATATTAATTTCAAAATTAGATTATCAGATAAGAGAACTGATTAGATTGTTTCAAAACCATATTTTTATTAGTGTCTCATAACATACTAAGACCATATTTAACCCTTGTGGCATAGGTCGGATTCTTAACTAGTCACATGGTTTAAGATAAAAACCATTATTCTTAACCAATGGCATGGTTTGAAATAAAAACCATTATTTTTAAACCAGTGGCATGGTTCAAAATAAAAATCAATATTCTTAATCGATGGCATAGTTTATAACAAAAATCACTATTCCTAACTGATGGCATAATTCGAAATTGGTTTCTGATCACAAAATATATGTCGACATAGCCACCATTTAACAGTTGTTGACAGAGTTAAAATATAGTCATAGTAAGAGACCGAACAAAACAAAACATGTTTTTAGATTACCCAACTATATAAAAGCAAGAGTCATGTATTTCAAAAATCATATCTCGTCCAAAGTAAATTTTAGATTTTCTTTCAAAACATCTTATGTAGTAATTTTATTCAAAAATATAGATAAGTCCGTATATAACTTGAATAAAAGCATCTTAAAAAATTTTATCAAAATGGAAATTACATTTCAAATCAAACAAAAAATCTCGTATACATACTTGCATGCTTAATCCAATTTAACAAAGCAAAGGTCAAAATATTATATATATTATATGCAAAGTCTAAGTAACATGAGGTTGATTTAAATGTTTAAAACACCAAAGGGATATCATTCATTTATTTGAACTTATTAAACTGAGACCAAGAAATTGCAAAGTTGTAACCTCTCAAAACCTATTAAATCAAGATTACAAATTAAAAACTAAATCTATTGATTTTATATAAACAAATCAAGATTTTTTGCATATCATTCTTAGACACTTAGAGTGTGTGTGGCAACTCTTTCTTAATCAAAATTATTTTTGAAACAAAACCACTTCTTTCATAAATTAGGAAACTATAAAAATATTTGAAATTAGAATGATGTATGTTTAATACACAAAATCAGTAACAAATATTGACAAATGGTTATGAAGAACAATAAAATTAGTAAAATTTTAGCTTTTGTTATTTTTCCTTTTTAAAACTAACTTTCAAAAATATATTGAATTAAAAATAATTTACTAAAATATATTTATGTAATCCAAAATCCAATAAAAGTCAAATATTTGAACATTATACTGTTTCTAGCAAAATAGATCAATTATTAAAAAAATAACATTTAAAATAATTAAAAACAAAATTTTATGAAGTGCTAAAATTTCATATTTTCATGGTCATTTAGCATACTCTAGGCACACTTATCTAATATATTAGACCAAATCCAAATGAATAACTAGTAACAAAATGAAGTTTACATATCGTACAATAAGAAACAAATTGGTTATAGTCACAAAGCCAATCCAAATCCTATTTTACGAAAGTTAAAATTCATAAAATCACTATTGGTTATTAAAATTCCGAGTTTAAGAAATTATTTGGCTTATTTGAAGCCATTATCCAAATCCATGCAAATGATGATGATATTTTAAAGCACAATTTCATAGTGGAAATATTGTATAATATAAAATTTTGTTTCAACAAAAACATATTCACATAGCCTAAGTTAATTTAGAAATCATCACAAACTGCCTAATTTTTTTTGTTTTATGGGTTTCAAATTATTTAGCCAACTTTGGGACGTCGATTCTTATAACACAAGACTTATCCAATCAAACTAAATACACCTCCAAAAAGATTATATATCATACTATAAAAATTATCTAAGTTTCAACAAAAATGGTCAGAAAAAAATAGATTTTCTATGGCCTAAAATTGGTTTGTTGAGATTGTCAAAACCCATTTTTTAGAATATAAATATTTAATTTCTCCTAAAATACAAACTTGATTAAGTTGCCACAAAAACCATTAGAAAGGTCTCAATAACATCTTTATATCAGTAGCTAATGTGTTACTGGAAAGTCATCAAAATGATGTCAAAAAATTAAAAGCCCAATAACATAAAACCAAAACATGGGTTCTATAAGAAAACTATTCACAATAAAAAAAGGGTTACATTGAATTGTATCTTAAACCATTGATTTTTTCAGCCTAGTCTCGAAATCTCTTTTCTTTTTTAGGGGTTTTTTTTTCCATTTTTGTGTTTTTTTTAACCATTAAAACAATCTATACTTTTTTACCTTCCTTTTCTTTAATCCTAATGTCTTAATAAGAAAAAAAAAATCTCTAATAGGCTTGAGTCAAAAGTCTATCCAAGAAAATAGGCTTTTGTAAATATATATTTTTGGGTTAGGTATTACATATTGTCCTTCTTAAAAGAATTTAGTCTTTAAAATTCAAAATCCTATGACCTCAAAGTTTAGACACGATTATATGAATATGACAATGATAAGATATAAAATACATGATAAAATATATCTCTCAAAATTTATATAATAAAAAATATTAAATGGATCTTCCCCAACATTTAATTTTTTTAATTGTCCTTGAAGACTAAATGCCAAGATCCGGCACTCAACATATCTAATATTCAAATTCCAATATTTACAACATTTTTCATAGTATCTAATTTTTAGTTTGCATTTCGTCTGTGCTAAAAATTAACCAAATTTTTAGTTTGCATTCGGCACCAACTAGTAATTAATTAAATTTTGGCAGAAAAAATTTGTAAATGATATTGAGAAAATTAAGATAAAATTAATTCAAATAAAAAAATAAAACATAAAATTAAGCTTTTCTAAAAATCAAGTGACAAAATCATAAAAATAAAACTTAAGTTAATTTGTTACCAATCGAGTTTCACTTTTTTCAGTTGTGGGAGCCTAAATCAATCAATTACTCTTGTTGATATTTTTTTCCTCGAAGGATAAAAAATAAGTATAAAATATTTTTCATTTAAGTTTTTATTTCCTTATTAATAATTGTTTATTCTAATTATAATAGATAATAAATATTTTTAGTTGTAGGTTCATTTTGTAATTCTTTTAAAACTTTTTTGAATCTTTATTACATGTCTTTCAAGAAAAATATTTATTATAAGAATAATATATAATAAATATATTTTATTTACTAATTAATTTTCTAATTCTTTGATATATTTGCTCAAGGATAGCAATGAATTGGATAACTATAATTTTTTAAATCTTTGAATCAAAATACTCAAAATTTATCCAAAAATCTATATTAGTTTACTATCTAATAACTATCTGATCTGCATTCGATTTAAAAATAATATCTATTGAATATTTAAATTTATTAGATCATTTTTTTTAAAATAGGATATAAAATTAAATAATAACTAAATATATAAATATATAAGTGTTAATTCAATTAAGGTTTGATTTTACAAAAAAAATATTTTGAGAGTAAACTTTTTAATGAAAAAATGTCTTTAAAATCATCTGAAAAATTAAAATCAAACAAAATCTCAAAAACACACTTACCGATCTTATGTAAAAACAAAGGTAACATTTTCGGCCATGGGTATCAAGGGTCAAAAGTGATTAGGCAAAATGAGTTAATTAAACTCCATCGAATAATTTAAAGAGTTTGGATTAACTTAATTATCAAGAATTTCAATTAGATTTAATTTTTAAAAAAAATATTGAGATAATTTAACCTAGAAAGAATAGAAGTTGAATCGATCTTGACTCTTAATCATGTCAATTTCCCTTTTTTAAATATAAATGGCACATATCTACCTATATTAAATATTGTCCCTCAATAATCACATTGCTCAATTTCAGCTTTTTACTTGGGGACAATTAATTATTGGCATTAAGTGGGTTTAAAGGGGTTATTTAAGGTATTATTATAGGTTTTTTTTTAATGATGAAGAAAAGAAACACAAGATGAAAGAAATGAAAAAAAAAAACAATTCGTAATTGTATTCATATCGTGTTTGTGTTTGTGTTATCTTCTCTAGTTTTATCATATTTAATATATTATAAATTTATATAAATTTCGACATGACGATAACATGTTCTATGAAGATTCTGTCATGTTCGTATATTTGTGTCGTGTTGATAATATTTTTAATGGCTTGCTTTAATTAGTTTTTCTTATGTTTTGTTCATGTTGTGTTCGAATTTATCTCATAATTTGCATAATTTATAATATTCAATTTTAACTCTAAGTTTATTAAATTGTAAATGTCATACATTAATATAAATATCATATTCAAAATTTTAATCTAGTTTCCTTTAATTTTAACTTAAAAAAATTTTATACATTAATAATTTGTTTCATATAGATTATGATGCATTAGTGTTTTCTATTGCATTTATGTTATTTTTCCTATTATATCATGTATTAATTATTTTTCAATATTGTATTCACATTGTCTCCAAATTTATCTCATATTTTACGTATTTTATTATAGTAATTTAATTTTAGTTATAAATTCATCGATTTAAAAATTAAATCATTGTATATATTAATATAAATATCATGTTTAAAGTTTTAATTTAATTTCCTGAGGCTTAGCAAGGGCATATTCTAGCTAGCTTTTAATTTGGAGAAATATTTGCTTCTAATTAGGTGGCAAAAGTGTTACTGGTTCTATTAATTAATTTGGAAGATTTATTTTAAAAAGTAAGTTATATCTATAAATTACGTTAAAAGCTCCGACTCATGAGATTGTTTAATTTGAAATTTGAGAAGATTTGTTTTAGCACAACTAAGCTTTGTCATATGAGGGTTAGTTTAGGCAAAAGAAAACCATAAGATTTGGTTAGTTTTATTATGCACGTGTTCTTGGGTTAAAAGAGTAGATCACCTAGTTACTTATTTGCATATGTTTTTTAA
>JBBYHO010321722.1:0-23943 GCA_038382025.1 Adansonia gregorii | reverse complement strand
AATAATAATAATAATAATAATAATATGCCCCCTAGAAATAAAAATGATGACATAATGAGATATATAGGAATGAGGAGTACCCCTTATTTTAAGTTGGGTTGGTAAGGATCTATATCTAGGCTATGTTGTGATAGCTTAATGACTCCACTAGGGACAAGTTAGAGAGTTAGGCCTAAAATTAATTATGTGTTAACTAAATTTTGATTGATATGGTTTCAACCGATATTTAACTATAATTCCCAATGTTTTCAAAACAAAATTTTTATTGTAATTTTTTACTTATGAGGAAATTCTAGTAAATATTGTTCATATTTTTCACTAGTCTTTTCGTTTCTTTCGAAGCATTATTTTAGGAGAATTTAGGATAGGGCTTTTTATTATTTTTGAAAGTGTTAAGTCAGAAAAGGTAAGTTTGTTCTCCCACACACACTGTGCAAATGCACATGCATTAGGTTTGACTCCAGGCATATGGAGGGGGCATAGGCTATCCAATAATTTAGGAAGGATGAAGTAGCTTTGCTTTCTGAGGTGTTGGCTTTTGTCTAGGCCAGTGAAAAGCCTACTGAGTGTAGATTCCTACTCTTGCCCGAGTGTTAGCCTCGTTACGGGCATGGATGATATTCCCACTTGGATTAAACTTTTTTCAACATAAACTTACAAGAGGTAAGGATTAAGGCACCTCATCAATTCTTTTCAAGCTATGGGAGCAATTTGCAAACTTGTTTAGACGTTTAACATAAGGGCCTGACCTTGTTAGAGCCACACCTGATTTTAGATGTGACTGAATTAGGTACACATGGGGGAACGCTTCTAACCTTTTACTTTTATAATTTAATTTTCTTGATATCAATAAGTTTATATTTTGTTGTTATGATAATTTATTTATTTCTTGCCTTAACTTGCAATATTACGATGAATTTTCCTAGAGCATTTTTTAGGTGCTATTTTTTAATAAAAATTTCTGTGATAAAAAAAGACTTCATGGATTTTTTTTCTTAATTAAAAACGAGAGAGAAAGAAAAATAAGCATGAACCTCTCTTTGCAAAACAAAAACAAAAACAAATCATAAAAAAACAAAACAAAAAAAATCAAATCAAAACCAAAATTGGATTCATCAATTTTTCAAGTCGTCAAGTCTATAGAGAAAAGAAAAAAGATAGCGTTAGGATATCTTTTTTTTTAATTTTTGTAGGACAACCATATTCTATGAAAACTTGTAAATTCATTTGCATTTATGAGGTTCACGCATTTATGAGGTTCACACATTCATTTGATTATATGTTCATGTATTCATAATTCCCATGATGTGCTAAATTCATTTCATTCATTGCATTTTAAGAATTAAGACATGGATGATAATTTAAAGGCAAGAAACCAAGAAGTTAGACTCCATCCAAGAAGAGTATGGTCATGAAGTATGTGGAATAGAAAACTCGTTCAATAAATTGATAAAAAAAGGTCAAAATTTACATAGGATAAAAAATAAAAAATGGTCGCATTATTAAAAGCATTAAAATGCTGAAGGGCAATGAAATGATCGTAAAGATAACCTTTTGGATACTTAGTGGGCTTTGAGAATATAAGGTTCAAAAAGAATGACAAGTATTTGCAAAGATTCCTTAAAAGCATCAAAATAGCTAGGAAAATGAAATCTTTGCAAAAATAATTCTTTTTGTTATTTCTTTTTCTTTTGAATCCTATAAATATGGTTGTGTACCCTAACAATGAATAAATAAATTAAAAAGTTTTAGTGGATGAAACAATGGTGTTGAATCATGATTCGAATTTCTTGGATTCTTACCTCTATAACAATCTTATAACTAATAATTAGCCATTGCTTAGCACCTAATTTGTGTCATTAGAAGCCACCTTCTACACTCATTCATTCATTCATTTATTAATTCATACATTAATTTTTCATTTCGTTGACATATACACATGGAAGATAACAAAGATTACCATTAACAAGACACATACATATTCATGCAAATTGATTTAAGCTTTTTTTTTCATTTTAGGTGAAACATCATGAATCACTAGAGCGAAAATATCACACAATGGGAAGAAATGCAACCATAAACTACAAGTTTGATGAAATTACTTGAGATGAGTAAGTCCGTTTGCACCTAAAAAATACTGTTCATACTTTTATCGAGAATATGAGGGAGAAAAAGCTAAAAGACAATCTGTTAACATTTAAGATACACAGCCAGCAGCTCTTCAAAATATGCAATCAACAAATAGTAGCCATCCATATTAACATTGATGCCCCCTTACAAGAGGCAGATGGAAGAACCATTACATAAAAAGAATTTGATAGTCCTTAGCTCTAATAAGAAAGAAAGGTCTGTGCAAAAGCAAAACCATGACTAAATAAATTACAAATAGTCCTATATCATATGGACACTTCTATCAAGGATTTGAACTAGCTGAAAGGCAACCACTTTATGGTACTTAGCATGTGGAAGCCAATCCATAATACATGTTAATGCTAACCCTAAAGCTCACCAAAAGGTAATTGGTACCATAAGTGGGATGAGAAAGTGATTATGTCAATAAACTCCAATAAGTTACAGCTAATGGAAGCCAGGACTATTAGAAGTCGAGGAAATTAAGAAATCCATTCAAACTATAACTTTATCCTTAACCTTTCATCACTCAAAAACCCTAGCAGATGCAAAGAAAAAATGGAAGTTGTATTCATTTCTTTCATTGAACAACTAATGCTTATGCTACTAGTTAGTAAAGCCTTGCAAAATCTAGAATCAAAATAGTATCAATGCAGAGATGTTCACTAGCATATGAAAGGAAAAACCAAACTTGTCATAGAAAATAGAGTTCAAAAAAGCTGAAAAAAAAAACATTGTTTTGCATAAAAGTTTAAAAAAAATATGCAAACCCTAAAGTCAAATGGGTGATACATAAATACCATCCAGGGGCTAAAGAAAAAGAGTATGATGGGGAATATGTGGTTTTAAACTTTCCTACCAATAGCCAAAGCAAACTGACAAGAGTGATGATAGCATAATGATTGAAAAACTAGATCACTTAAAAATTTGCACTAGTTTTAAAACCCTTATAAGAATTACTCTTGATCTGCCTTGGCTAAGGAAATCAATGATAATATTTTAGAAAATATGTGCCAGAATGCAACACCTTTTTGTCAAAAGATCTCATCAACCAACTTATGTTGTTCAATGTGAAAAATATTTTAAGTATCAGTATGATTGGTCAGGAAATCACAAGTTGGTGTAAATTCTGACCTAAATTACTTGGATGATCCTTTGCTATGTGATGAGTTTTTGGATTCATCTTCCATGTTAAAGAATTCAATAAAGAATCAAGTTTCATAGAAAGACTATGCTTATGGCTATTTGATGCTCTCAAACTTGCTATTCATCTTTGCCAGACTGTTTATACGATTAGCTATGACATAAAAGTGAAAACTACCTTGCCATCGAATATTTTAGGATCATGTTCTCAAGAAAGATTTATTTATTGCTTCCATAAAACCAATATATGGTCTTTTGTAACAACATTTGGCCTAAACTATTGCTTAGGTTCATGTTAAAACATGTCCTTGATGAAAGAAGAAAACAAACCCTCGGAAAGAAAAACAAAATGCAAGTTCTTAAAGATGCCCATCAGGCAAAATTTAATGAGTTAATAGATGCCTATCAAGGTTGATTGGTCTAAGTGTCATCCACCTTATGGTAGTATGCCAATCAGGGGTAATTTTTATCTTAATTTTAAAACTTTATACATAGTTTTTTAGAAAATATGAATTTTAAAATAATTTTGGGTTATGAATATTGTGCGTCATGTTACAAAACATGAATTTTGTTAATAATAATTTCCAAAATCTAGGATAATGAGTACATTTGCAAAAGATTTTTCTTTGATAAGTGATCGCAATTAGATCGAACTCTTTCAAAAAAATCTTCACTTCTATTTATATGACTGCTTTTAATTTTTAACATAAACCTTTACAACTGTAGATCTTTCACACCTAAAATTCTTTTTTATGGATTCCTTAAAGGTTAAACAAATGCTCCTAAAAGATTCAGATATCGATAGTTTGAAATGTGCTAAAATAATAATAGTAATTTTGAGATCTCTCACATTTAGATAACCTTTTGCCAAAACTTTTACGACATTCTTCTAAATCCTTAATTTAGGAAGTGTGAGAACAAAACTAAACCAAAAACACATTTTCTTTTGGATAAAACCTTGTTAATCCAAGACTTTATAGAGTTTCGTATGCCAATTCGATTTCCTTCTTAAAGGCTCAACCAAAACCAAGATTCATTGGTTGTTGCGGAGCTTATAATGTTAAAAAGCATACCTTAATCCTTTAAAAATTGAATGCAAGATCATGTTGCTAAAGTATTCAAATTGATTTCAAAAAGAAAACAACCCTTTTTCCTAGCAAAATGCTTGCCAATTTAAATGGCTTTGCTTGAAATGATAAATGACCATCTTTTTTTTATCTTTTCACAAATATAGAAAATTATTCCCTTTGCAGTTCCCTTTGAGCTTGATACTTTTTTTCTTTCTTTACACCTTAATCAAGGATGGAAGGCAAGTAAAGCAAGGCTCCATGGTCAGAAAAAGCAAATTCCATTTTAAAGTTATAAGAAAACAAGTTAGATGTCACAATGAAAATTCTCAAGAATGAAAAAATTTCAAATTTCAAGTTTCTCCAAAATAAAGAATTAAGAAAATTCAAGTTTTAAGTTTCTTAAAAGTAAAGAATGAATAAAGTTTAAAGTTAAAATTTTTTAAAAAGTAAAGACATGCCAGATAGGAATCCTTTTGAAAAAGAATAATCCTTGATCTAATTACCCTTAAACACTTGACTTTAGCTTATTGACCTTATTCTTTCTAAACCTTGAACCGTGGCCTACATTACTTACTTATAAAAGTTTATTTTGACCAGATATAGCTATTTGAGCTGTCAGGCAATTCTTAGGAAGCTTCTTTCAAATTTATCTTTTTGGATGATTTTTGAGTCCTTAAGAATATAATAAGGTAATCAATTAAAAATAAAGTTCTAAAATGAAACCCGAAAAGGGTAGTTTAAAACAACTTAAAGGCATTTAAATTATTCCTAAGCTGATGAAGATGGCCACCAAATAAAAAGAACTCTTCCATGATAATCCAGAAATAATCCCAAACCTCTAAAAATTTCAAGACATCAATAAAAGGTTGAGTCAAATGCCTAAACATTGATTCTTTTTAAAATAACCTTTCAAAACTTTTAGACCTTACATTAGAAATTGATGCTTACCAAAGACCTTCCAAATTAACCTTTTGAGACTTGGTATTTACTACCATTAGTTTAACACTTATCGGGTTATTATATTTGAAGATTGAAAAGATGTTATAATCTGACTGTTTACCTTTCAAGGAACTTCCATGAAAGGAATATCCACTTGTGGTCTTTGTAAACTTAAACTATTTTATATCAATTTCTTCAAGACAAATTTTTAGCAGCGCTAGCCATCTGTGCCTTTAATTTGTTCCCTCATTTCATTCAATGATGTCCCTAATGGTGATCATCAATCATAAAAAACCATTAACACATGAAGATGGCATATCCATTGTCCTTGATATTGGAAAATTCATGGTTGAAATCATTCCAAAATTTTCATAGCTTTTAATCAAATAGAATTTTTCCTAAGTTGGAATGGGAAAGTGATCTTGTTTTTTAAATCTTGAATTTAGATGAATTCTGATACTTCTCATAACTTCAATCGGAATGTGCTTCAAAAAGCGAATTGTGATTTTTATCTAGCTGCACTAATTTGTTATTTGGTGACTTTTCAAGAAAAATAGAATAATTTTTAGATTCTTAAAGTTAAAACTAGGAGAAGGATTTTGTGGGGCAAACATGAGATAGGCCTATAATGATTCAAACCTTTTACGCCAAGTTAGGAAGAAGCCTTCAACTTTAAGTTTAAACACGAGTTTCCTTAGTCAAAAGAAAATAAATATCCATAACATTTTCTAAAGATGCCTTTCATTCCATATTAAAAGCTGAGCATGATATTGGACAAAAGTAATAATTATTCATTACACTAATTTCCTTAAAATCAAAATGTAAGTCTTATAACCCTTTAAATAATTGAATATTAAACATTGTCTTTTTCTAGGTTGACTCATAAGGTTTTATCTCGGTCAACCCTTCTCACACTTAGGTTTCGCCTAGTCATTCCAAGTTAACTCATATGGTTTCATATTGTCAACCCTTTTTAGACTTAGATTTTTCCCTAGTCACCTAAGTTAACTCATATGGTTTGATCTCAATCAATTTATTTTAGGCTAAGTTTTCACTTTAGTCATCTTAAATTAGTTCAGAAGGTTTTTTCTCGACCAACCCTTTTTTGACTTAGGTTTCGCCCAGTCACCCTTAGTTAGTTTGTATGCTTTTGTTTTGACTAATCCTTTTCTCCTTAGTCACCCTTAATTGACTTATATGATTTCATCCTGGTTAACTTATTTAAAACTTAGGTTCACCTTGGTCATCCCAAGTTGGCTCGTATGGTTTTGTTTCGGCTAACCATTTTTTGACTTAGGTTCTACCTTGGTCACCTTTAGTTGGTTTTTATGGTTTTATCCAGTTCAACCTCTTTTTTTATTTAGGTTTCATTATGGTAACACTTAGTTTGTTTGTATGGTTTTGTCTTGACCAACCCCTTTTCAACCTAGGTTTCACCTGGCTCGTATGGTTTTATCCCAACCAACCTTTTCTTGACTTAGGTTCTTACCCTAGTTACCCTTAGTTAATTCATATGATTGTATCCTGACTAACCCCTTTTCAACTTAGATTTCACCCTAGTGACCCTTAGTTAACTTGTATGGTTTTGTCTTTGTCAAATCCTTTTAAAGTTTATGTTTTACCATGGTCCTCTCGAGTTGACTAGTATGGTTTCATCCCAATCAACTTTTTTCAAACTTAGGTTAAGCCTTTTTCATTCCAAGTTGGTTTGTATGCTTTTATCTCAATTAACCCTTTTTCTAACTTAAGTGCCACCATGGTCATCCCAAGTTGGTTCATATGGTTTTATCCTAGCCAGTTCCTTTTTTACTTAGGTTTCGCACTGGGCATCCTAAATTGGTTCATATGGTTTTATCCCAGCCAACCCCTTTTTGATTTAGGTTGCATCCTGGTCACCTTTAGTCTGTTCATATGGTTTTATCCCGACCAACCCCTTTTTTGACTTAGGTTTTATCTTGGTCACCCTTAGTTGGTTCGTATGGTTTCTCCTAGCCAACCTTTTTTCGACTTCGGTTTCACCTTGGTTACTCTTAGTTGGTTCATATGGTTTTGTTTAACCGTTTTTCCATTTAGTTTTCATCCTAGTTATCTTGAGTTGGATCATATGGTTTCGTCCCAGCCAACCCCTTTTTCGACTTAGATTTTGTCTTGGTCATCTTTAGTTAGTTCATATGGTTTTGTTCTGACCAACCCTTTTTTTACTCAAGTTTCACCTTGGTCACCCTTAGTTAGTTCGTATGATTTCTTCCCAAGCAACCTCTTTTTAAACTTAGGTTATGTCCTAATCATCTCAAGTTGACTGATATGGTTTCATCCCGATTAACTCTTTTCAAACTTAGGTTTTGCCTTGGTCACCCAAGTTGACATGTGTATTTTTGTCCTGGTCAACCTAATTTAAATTTAGGTTTCGCCCTGGTCACTAAAGTTGACTCATATAATTTTGTCTTGGTCAACCTTTTTCGAACTTAAGTTTTTCCATAGTCAACCTCATATTTTAACCTAGGTTTCATCCATAGTTATTTTGTTATTGATGTAAAGTTTTTCTTAATTGGGTTTGTTTTAAAGCCTAAACAAAATCATGTTTATTTTAGTCTTTACCTTATTTTTTATTTTCCTCGATGGCCAAAAAAGGGCAGCTGTTGACACTGAATTTTGTTCGAGCACGTATCCAAGACCAAGAACTTACTAGTCACCTTATGGGGTTAATTCCTCCAATTGGACTAGACATTTTCAAGGCCTCTTCAGTAATATCACAATGATCGTATCTGCATGTAATAGAAAAATCACCATTTCAAGGGTTGTGGAGAATAACTTTTGGATAAAAAAATGAATATCAAGGCAAGAAATTAGATTTTACTTTTAGTTTTTTGAAATTTTAAAATTTATTTTTGCCGATGTTATCACCATCAAATTTTTTATTTTTAAAATTTTTTTAAGAATTGTTTGTAACATTTGAAAAGTTGATTATCATATATTTGCATCAACACACGTGTAATATTTATTTTTTTGCTATTTTTTAATATTTCCATTTTGATTATTCATTAGTTATTATGTTTTTATGTATATTTATGCTTGTAAAAATTATGACGTATATGTATATTGATATTCATGAAAATATGTGATGAATAAAATTGTTTTAGTTGATATATATGCTAGTTGAATATGTTTGTGACCTTTAATGAAATATTATTTTATGTTTTTTATTAGATTTAGGACTATTTATAAAGTTTGAAACTTGCAGGTGCCCAAAAATAATTTTTCAAAAATTTTCAACCTTGGAAAGGTATTTCCATGCTCGATCGATTCTTATAAAGCTGATTTTCATGGTATTTTGATTTTTTAAGCTATTTTGTAATTATAAAAAAAATATAAGGACTAAATTGTAAAAAATTTTACAATTTTTTCTAGTCCATATAATCTGGTTTGAATATGTCTTTCAACCTATAGAGGTGTTTTCATGCTTATTCTAACACAAATAAATATGTTTTATGCATTTTTATCATTTAGAGGTCATTTTAGAATTTTAAAAAGTTTAAATATTAATTTGCAAAAATTAAAAAATTGTCTCAGGGCTATAGGTGCTTGGCTAAATGCTTACTGTGATCATTGGCATGATTTACATAATTTTTGTAGTGTTTTTTATGCTATTTTGTGATGTTTATTTTATATAGAGACTATTTTGCAAATTTAGAAAAGTTGAACGATCATTTTGCAAAACCTTGCATTTTAGGGTTAATGCCTTATTTTTTTATATTTTAGAAATATTTTTAACATTCTTCTGGCCTTCTAGAGGGGTGTAAAAATGTTACAACTTTTCATATTCCCCTGATATTTTTAATAGGATACAAAATGTAATTTTAAAAAGTTTAGCAATCTATTAGCAATTTTTGCGTTTTAGGTCATTTTTCATGTCTAAATTACCAATTTAGGATAAAATTATCATTTCATACCATTATCAAGTCATCCAGGTTACCAGGATACTTTTATGTCAAATGTATACCTTAAAAGTATTTTAGTAATTTTCCTAGAAACGACTTCTATGTGATCACTTGAAGACACATGTAGCTGAAGGTTTATAGTAAGATTAGGTTCATTTTTTATAAAGCTATCGAATCCTTTAAGTTACGAGATATTTCTATGTCGAAGGCAGACTTTGGGGATATTTTAGTAATTTAAGTTAAAACCAAGTCTTATGTATCGACATAGCATGATTGTATCGATACAAGTCTTGGCAGTAGCTACATTGTGATTTTTGGCAAAATGTATCGATACACAAGCATTAGTATCAATACAAATCCATGAAGTATCGATACTGGCCTCTAAGTTTCGAGACTGGAAACATTTTTTTTGCTCTTAGAATCGATACACAACTCATTGTATCGATACTCAAGAGTTGTGTATCGATACAACATGTTTAGTATCGAACAACATGTTCAGTATCGATACACCAAGACATTTTTGCCTAGTTTGAGCCATTTTTTAGCCTCCAAAACCCGATTTAAACATGTTTTTGAACTAAAGAACTATTATATAACATTGCAAACCTTAACTATGGGTTCATTAATGGATTCTAACAAATTTTTGGAGTCCAAACAATTAGTGGCAAAGGTCACTTTCATAAAATATATAGGTGTAAGAGGGTGGCAGGCATATCTCCAGCTTGCAGGCTTTCATAGTCTTTCTGCCCCTTGATCAGCAAGGTAGAACCAATAAGAAGAAAGTCAACTAAACATGGAAGCTGAAGATATGCCTTGCTGCAGAAGAAAAATTAATGAGGCCTTTTGCTTTATCTTCTAAAAAAAAGGGTTAAACAAAAAGAAAAATGAGAGATCTCAGAACTAGTCTTCAGAAAAAAAAGCTCCCAGCTATCAAAAAACTCTCCAGCAATCCCAAAAAACTCTTCACCCATCCCTACAAATCCTCTAGCTATTCTTGGCCCCAAAAACACTATTTCATTGGCCTCCATACTCCATTCTCGTAGCTACCCCAAACCACCACTAGAAAACCTCCAAGAACCCAACTTTCCATATATTTTTATCTTTAAAAAGCCTTACCATCAACCATACCATCAAAAGCTACTTCCTTTCATCTTTTTCTTGCCAAATAATTACAAAGAGAAGGAAGAAATTGAGCCTATAGCCACTGGTCTGAAAAAAAGGGAAGTTCAAGTTTTTGGTATATCCCCTTTACCTTGATCTTTATATTTTCTGTTTTATCATCAGCATCATCTTAGTAAACCCTTTTTATGCTCTTATGGCCATCCAAGGACTTCCATGCATTTTTATGGCTTTGATTGTGGAAGTTTAGGATCTTGATTTTTTTTTCTTGGTGTCTACATGCTATCCCCTTACATTTTCATTACCATAACAGCCTCTGTCCATGTGACCTGGCCATGTTCCTTCCACATTCACACTTGCATCTCATGTTTAAAGCATGCATTTTAACATGTCATAGGTACGCCTATACATTTCCTAGCAGCTTAATAGGTTCCATGAAATAAAAATGCTTTTTTTCAGCATATTCATCCTAAGTATGTTCATGCATCTATCTACATCTCCATGCATTCTTTTTTGTGCATACATGTTCTCCGTGTTCTATATCATGTTTGTGGCACTTTGTTTGTGTTGAGATGTTTGTTTGAATGCTAGAAAACTTGATTTAAAAAAATATATCCCAAAGTTAGGCCTATGCTATCTCCCATACATGGACAATAACATGGGCTTAAGATTTTTATAAAGTTGGTTTTCCAACCTTGGAGGTAAAGCAAGCATTCAGTTCTGGATTCATGGAAGAATGAGTATAAGAATGTTGGTTTTCAAAAAATTGAAATGAAATCTTTTAGTTGAAAATGTGAATCCTTGGTCCTTAGCCAAACTCCCTTATGATGGCATGGTTAACGGGCTGTTCCATCATCCCAAACTACTCTGGGACTGTGGAATGAACTCGTGATGCCCCTAATCAACCCCTTATCTTGGTTTCGAATGTTCAAACATCCATGGCCTAAGCTCAACCCAATGAAAAACCAAAAAAATCGAACAACTCCCCTGGTTTGTTCTGGTAACACAGTGGTCTGGTTTTGAAAAATTATTTAAAAATAAAAAATAATTTATTCAGAATGTATTGGTATTTTTCCCTTGAAGGGTTACGAATTACCTTTCCAACGATATCTAATTTACCTTCAGATCATCTTGAAAGAAATAGTTATGATTTTTTTGAAACTTTATTATCTAAAAACCCTGGACCCAGCGAGCAGTTAGCCTAAAAAACAACATTTTGGAATCCCTTGAATATTTTTCCCATAAAGTTCATGAAATGTTTTTTTGAAAAGGTATTATTCTCGTCTTAACGATTCTGGATGAATCCGAAATGATTTTTCAAAGTCCATCATACCTTTACCCTATACATGCTGCCAGTGTCGAGACAAGCTGAAGTTTAAAACTTAATTCCACCTAGAAAATGATTTTCTAGGATTTTTGAAATATTTTTACATTAATCCTCATCGAGTTAACTTTCTAGTGGTACCTTGTTTACCCTTGGGTACCTCCAGATGAGCTCAAAATAAATTCAAAAGGAGAAATGATGCTACACTATCCTCTATTTCTAACCTAATTTTTGAAATGCTTTTATTAAGGCATTTGAATGCCCCATGATCTTTTGGCTCATTCCCATTACCTAACCCCCCATTATACTCGGACCAAGGCTAAACAAAAGAGGAACATTCTTTGGCTCTCAATTTTTGAAGATTTTCTTTTTTCAAAAGTATGACCCTTTCTTCTTAACGTCGAAGATTTTTATTTTTTGGGATACTCCAACTCCACTATTTTGAAGGGATACTCCAACCCTACTCTCCATATTCCTTCTAAATCCAAACTTTTTTTTAGGACATCCCTAAGTCATAACCCTACTATTCCCCAGGAATACTTCAACTCGCTTTTAACTTAAATCCAATATCAAACCTTTATTTTTGGGGATACTCTAATCCCACTCTTCTGAAGGGATACTCCAACCTTGCTCTCCACATTCCTTCTAAAATTCATACTTTTTCGAGGACATCCTTGAGTGAACAAAATCTTTTTTTCACCTCAAATTTCCATTGAATCTGACTAAGTCTCAATATTATCATCTCGGTTATTCATCAATAATCAAAGACAACTATAAGATACATTTCGATCACCCTTTTTTTTTATGTATTTGGTGTGTTTATTTTTGTGTGGGTTTATTTATTGTTTTATTTCCTATCTTACTAATATGTTTCCTCTTGTAGGGACCTTGAGCATTCATGCTTTAAAACTGATTTTCAAAATCACAAATGATATCTCGTGTCGATATCTCTCTAGTGTCGGACATGAGATATTTAATCTTCTAAAAAAACTATCCAGAGACCATTTTCATCAAAAACCCTTATGTTTCTTATCTCTCCGAGGTGCATAGGTGATAAAATTTTCATTAAAACCCGAACTTGTATCTTTACAAAATTTCATGCATTAGAGGGAATTATATTTAAATAATGATAAAAATGGAACCTAGGAAACCAACATTCAAGCAAGATATTGTTAGATGGTACTGATTTTTGGAAGTTGTGGGGGTGCTAATCCTTCTCCACACGTAACCAGCTCTCAAACCCAAAACAACGAATCTATGGTATTATTTTCAATAGGCATTCAGTCATGCCTAACTTAAAATGATTGGTGGCAACTCTAAGTTTATGGCCACTTTGTGGTGGCCATCCAAGACTAGTCGGATAGGCAATTCGTCCACCAGTCTTTCACTTCTTCATGTCGAACATCAAAAAATTCCCTTTAATGAGTGCGCTTTGACCTTTCGGATCGTCTGAAGTTCATAAAGGCCGAGCACGTGGAACGTTGACAATGTGCATTAAGATTAAATTTATATTTTATGATCATTTTCTAGTCTTTAGAATTACTGGAATGCTTTCAAGACGAAGGTAACCCTAGGGGCATTTTAGTTATTTTATCTTAGAGTCGAGTCCTATATAATCATTAGTATTCCCTTCAATGGTATGCATTAAGGTTAGGCTCATATTTTATGATCATTTTTTACTTTTTTAGGGGTACTTGGATACTTTCATGTGGAAGGTATACCTTAAGGGCATTTCAATAATTTCATATCAAAATCAAGTCCTTTAGAAGTTATTAGGATACTGTCATGTCGAAAGTGCTTTAAAGGACATTTTGATCTTATCAATCATATTCGAATCCTTAGAGTCAAGTTTAGTACAATTCATCTAAACCGAGTTTTAGGGCAATTTTTATTATTATTAGTACTGTTCATAAAATTGGAATTTTTTTGCAAATTAAAGCAATGTCTCTATGTTAAAATAGTATGTAGAATTTTTACAAAATATATGAGAGAGATTCTACAAATTATTTTAATACTGAAATATCCTTTTCAAAACATAAAAATCGAGATTTTTCAAATTTTCACAAAATAAAACCTTTTGCATTCCTCTGTTATCTAATGGGGTACAAAAGATATTTTGATTATTGAAACCTTTCATATTCCTCCGACTTTCCAACGAGGTGCAAAAAGGAATGATAAAAATTTTCATCTTCTTCTAGTTTTTTGAAAGGGTGCGAAAATTATTTTGATTTTAAAAATATTAAAAACTCGATTTTCTTATATAAAAAATTATTTTATGAAAATTTTGACATATGGGAATTATAATTAAATATTGAATATTAAAATTAAATAAAAATAAAAATTTATTTTAACACATGGATAATAGATACCAATTGCCAGGCATCACAAAAAAGTTAATCCTTACTTGTGATTATGCCCGACACTCGAACCTTTTATATGATTTATGGCATAGTCACAAACTTTGGAGTTTGTTTTTATGGGTTTCATGACCCTTAATATATAAACTCAAATAGATGTTAAGTCGAGTGAGCAATTTATCTCGATAACTTGATCCCCAAAAAAAAAGATAATAATAATAATAATAATAATAATAATAATAATAATAATATGGTCCTTAGAAATAAAAAATGATGATATAAAGAGATACATATGAATGAGGGGTACATCCTATTTTTAAGTCGAGCTGGTCAAGATCTGTATCGAGGCCATTTATGATATTATTAAGACAAAATAATGTGGTAATATGGCATCAAATGAATCACACAAAATAGGAAAAAGCAGGCATGATCAAAATGTATCTCGAAATTGTCATTGGCTATCTAGAAATAACGAAGTTAACCATTTCTTGGACTCATTTGGATCCACTAGTTGATTGAGGCGAGAAAATGGGGTTTGAATTTTGAAAAATCTGAAAAAATCTGGGAAAGAGATATGATTTTTGATAATTTTTAAAAAAATGCGATTGAAAAACCTAAATTGATGAAAATTGACTATTTCTTGATAAAAGTGACATTTTTTACGTTTCTTAACAAAGGCAATAATTTTCTGTTTCAAAGATAGGAGTTGATATAAAATGAAAACTAATAAAATTTGGAAATATGTTTTTGCCTTAATCCGAGCCCAAAGTAGTTGATTCATATTTTTTAAACTTAATAGGGGTGGTTTGGACTTATTTAGAGGCATTCAAATGCCTCGAAGAGGGATTTCATAAAAATCAATTAATTTTGTTGAAAACAAGGGCCAATATCATGCTAGTCCTTTTTTTATTTTATTTCATGTTAATTTGAAGGTGGTCAGGATTAAGCAGGGTACTGTTGGAAATATAACTTAATGAGGATTAATATAAAAATATCCAAAATCCTAAAAAATCATCTTTTGGGTGGAAATAACTTTTAAAGTCGGGACTAGTTCAACACATGTAGCATGTGCAGGGAAAATAATGCAATAGACTTTGAAAAACCATTCTAGACTTATTTAGAATTGTTAAATCATAAAGAATACCTTTTTGAAAAAAATTCATGAGCCTTTTAGGAAAAATATAAAAAATTTGTAAAAATCATCTGGTGGGCTAAATGGCCCATAAAGATGCAAATCATGATTCTAAAGGCTCTAGATAGCATAGTTTAAAAATTCATAACTCCCTCACCTGGAATGATCCAAGGGCAAATGAGATACAGTTGAAAATATAAATCAATGCCCTTTAAGGAAAACTATCAAAAAACTCATCAAAATTGTTAACGGTTCAAAAATTTTTTAATTTATAATTGTAGTGTTGTCAACCTGAAATATGAGACTTTTTGGTTTTCTTGGGTTTCTTAGTATTAGATGTGGGTTATAAATGTTTGAACATCCATGACAAAATATGGGTTAGGGACAATGGCTTCACTAGCTCATTCATGCAAGCTTGAAGTAGTTTGGAATGATAGAATAGCCTATTAACCATGTCATTAGCAAAAGGCATTAGACAACAAGATCAAGGCACAAACAACTTAGGAAAAATTAAAAAGAAATTTTATTTTTAAAACTCATAACATTTAGCCTTATTTAACCTTGAATCCAAATATGGAAATCTTGATTTTTTTTCCCAAGATTTGAGGGCTAATTGATTAAAAAAACCTAAAATCCATGCTAAACTCCATTGTTTGAAATTAACATAGACTTGATTTGGGGTTTTTAAAGAAATAAATTTTTGACAAACATCAAACAATCAATTTGACAAACATGTGATGAACTGAAAATGACATTCATGGCAATAAACATGGAAAGCATGTTTAAAGAAAAAAATGACATTTAAGTATGAAAATAATGACAAAAATTCAAGGAAATGAGCAAAAAGATGCATGGAGATGATTGCTTCATGAATGACATCAAGAATCATGCCATGGAAAACGATATGAACATATTTGAACAATAAAAGCTTGCTAGAATTTTCAAGATAGCACTAAAACATGTTTTCAATACGAAACAAGCACATAACCATAGAAAAACATGGTGGAAGGGTTAAAAAAGCATCAAAGGTCCAAAGTCTATCATAATTAAGGCCCTAAAATGCATAAGAATCCTAAGAATAAGGTCATGGTCACATGGATTCAACTTACTAAAATAATGAAAATTCAAAAAAGCAAGTAAATGAATGGAGAAATAGTAAGAAATATACCCAAAAGCATGGAAACCTTGCTAGTAAAGTTAAGTAGAAAAGTCTCTACACTTATAGCTTGCCTTCTTCCTTTCCTTCACTATTGGTTAGCAAGAAAGGGAGGCCAACAATGAGCTTGATGATTTTACTATTAATACAAGGGAGTTTTAAGAGGAAATATGAAGGCAATAGAGGGTTTTCAAAGGGTTTTTTTTTGGAAGGGTTAAGAAAGAGCTATAGGAATAGCATTTTTCTAAGGATGGCGGCAAATATAAACTATGTATAGAGTTTTTTTTTTTTTTGCTAATGTAAAATGTATCTTGTATAAGATTTAGTTTCAACCATATAGTAATAGTAAAGATGGGGCATTTGGACTATTGATGTGTACAACATGTTAGGTTAGTATACCAAAGAGCATTTTTTCAACATTTTATTAGTTGATGTACAGCTTTAGTAGTAGGAGCAAACCATGCATGAGCTGACATAATGAGTAAGGCTTGGCTTGCCCTTCTTTAATCCATATTATAGCATGAAATACCTTTATGACAAGCTTAATGACCATAAAAAATGTTATAACCCAATACTTAAAGCTAAAAAATAAAATCCACATGATTTTTAGGAAGTTATATGTGAGATTGAATGATTTTTGAAGCCAAGGTTGTGAATAAAGTCGAGTTTCAATGTCATGGTGCAAAGGGGTAAAGATGGTACAAACCAGGCAAATTTGTTGCTATGTATCGATACAAAGAATTTTGTATCCATATATAGGGCCAATTTTGCCTAAATGTATCAATGCATTAAAGAATATATTGATACATTAAAGGTTATATTGATACTTTCACTTGCGTATCGGTATATTTTGGCCACAACTCAAAATTTTAGCTATGATATAACGTTATATCAATATAAGTGCTAATGTATCAATATATTGGAGAATGTATCAATAAATGACCTTCATTATTGATACAAAAAGTAGATTTTAGGATTTGATGACATAAAGGCCTTGTATCAATATATAAGGGTCATGCATTGATACTTGCTCATGAAAATATGAAATTTACCCACATTTGGCTCCCCAAGCACCTCATCTTATTTGGGAATAATGGATACTGGCTCATGCTTGTCCAGATAGTCTCAATTATGGCTCAAATAGTGACCTTTGATGCTTTGAATGATGGCCCAAACAAAATGGGTGTCTACAATAGGATCCTTATACATAAAGGCTGTGTTTTTAGAAAATGTTCCTAGTTATCTCATTGTCAAGAAAGGGTATTAATAATATACAAAGACTAGTATATGGTAAACCTCCATGTATTTGATGTGTACAACTGATCTCATAAGCTAAAGTATAGAGAAAGTTGGGGATAGTAAATAAATGCTTATTAAGTTGAACAAGTTTACTGAACATGACCCGCTATGAGAGTTTTATTAGGTATTTTACTCAAGTGTCTATGAAAATACTCTCATATGTTAGTAATGTAAGTTAATCTTAGACTTGTGACATTACGTCATCTTGTATATGGAGTCTTATACATAGATATTATTATGAACGAGTCCACAATAGATGGATACCTATGATAAGGTGCTTTTAAGTATGATATGAAATAGACTGAAGGTGGATGAGTAATCCATAGAGAATTCATCACTCAAGTGATTTGAGAGGACATATCTCACATGTATTTGGCTCGTGTTAACTCAAAGTTCTTGGCCAAGGCAATATTAATTATTGAGTTAACCTATAAGGGTTGTATACTAATGTGGAAAGGGTTAAGAGTAAACATTGAACCACACTTTTACTTTCTTCAGGATATATGATGAAAGGATTGAATTACATTAGGATATTGCATACTAAAAGGCTTGTCAAAACCAAATTGACACTCCTTGCATGTTAGGTAGCCATGATGCATTATTAAATGCTACTCTTGGTGTATAAATATAAATATTCTTAATTGGATAAATTATATTTATTTCCAACATGATGGGGCCTAGTAGGCCAAATACATAAGGATGATTAGTAGAAATTAAAATGAAAATAGGCTAAAATATCTAATAAAATTAAAAAATACTTAGGCTCAATTTGAATAGTTTATGTAGGCCACGGACTAAAGTGTAAATTGACCAAAAGTTGGAAAGTACTTGCCCTAGGTATTTGAGCCATGTTTTGCCATACCTAATACATGAGAATCACTTGAAATTATGATAATAAGACTCTTCGAAACATTATTAGCCTTTTCCTTAAACTCTCTTAAGAAGAATTACACTAACTTCTTTGCTTCATGGAAAGTAGTTTTCTTTGGTTGTTTTGATTATTGAATCATGGGAGATCTAAAAAAGAGGAAAGATTATGAAATTTAAATTGCTAGCACAGTTCCAGACAAACAAAGCCTTTCCCTTTTAAAGGTTTTTCAAATCACCTCTATAGATAACTATTAGAGGCGGGACACTTGGACAATTTTAGTTTACGATAATTGGGTTCAGTGTAAAAATCTTGTGGTCATGAAATTATTCCAAGGCATTTCTAGGCTGAGTTATGAGAATTTTTGAATTATTAATTGAGTTATCTATATTATTTATTTCTTATGATTTCACTGATATTTATTTAATAAGATTAAATATTTTCGCTATCTATTCATTCATGAAACGGAGACTCCTTACATTTTTAATATTGAATGCCTATATATATTGACATGATATAGCATGATATGTTATTTCTGATAATTATGGACCTAAAATTGTTGTAGCTTTAACATTTTTAAAAAACCCTTTTTTTTTAATTTCAAATTTTTAAAATCAATACTTTCACCAAATGGGAGTTTTCATTGAAAATCTTCAAATATTTTAGGGGGTTTTTTAACAAGTAAAGTTATCTTAAGTTTCACCACCTCAAAAAAGGAGAGATTGTTAGTTTTATTAACTATGAATTGATCTGAGTTTTGATATGACAAAAACTTAAGCTTAATTAGCTTGTATTTAAATATATCTATTCTTATTATTTTTTCTTAAATTAATTTGAAAATCCTTTGAACAATACTAAAATGTTTTAAACATTTTTGGATACTAAAAATGTGTTTTTAATGCACATCTTACTATTTTTAGATAAATTTTGGAGTCTTAAAGTCAAGAAAACCACTTCAAAGATGATTTCCAAATGAACGTATCAATATTGTAAGCTTTTATATCAATACAATGCTTGGCAATAGCTTAACTATTTTGAAACCCTTGATTGTATCGACGCAAGCATCATTTGTATCGCTACACTACATATTACATCGATACATGATATATTCGTATCAATATACTGGCTTGTAATGGTTATATTTTTATGAATTGTGGACATAAACAAGCATTTATGAAGCTCATACAAGCACCAACCAAATTAATGCCTAACGTCTATAATTCATCTCAAGATATAAATAGAGGTTCACAACATCTCAAGCAACAAGAGATACCAAGATTGGTCAAGAAATTCACAAATAAGCTCAAAATTATTCAAATTCTTTATTCTTATCATATTTTTAATCAACGTGTATTCTTCAAGCTTCATTTGTACCTTTTTTTCTTTGTACTTAAACTCTAGCAAATACTCGCCTATTAGAGGCTTTGATTTGTTCACAAACACTTATTCTTTCCACAAGGGATTTGTCTCAGCTTGAGTGAGATTACTTAAGAATTTGGGTAGGATTCTTCTGGGGATTAGAAGTTCTATCTTAAGTATAAAAGAAGTATTATAAGGTTATACCTTAGCTTCAAAAGTAATATTTTCACTAGTGGATTATGAAAATCACCTTAGCAAGAAAGTGTTAAGAAAAGAGAGTGTGGGCTTTGAGTTTAAGGACCGAACCTCTATATATCAAGTGTTTGATCTTTTTACTTACAACTCATTTTTATCTTTATTTGAATCCAATTTTTTATTAAAGTTATTTCTGAGATCAAAATTTTTAAAAAACCAGTTCACATCCTCTTGGTTCATTCCTCAATTTAGGCTAACATTACTAAGGTGCCATAAAAGAATATTTTTAAATGTGTTTACGGATTCAAAGTATCACAAAAATACCAAGGTACTATGCATCCCTCATTATTGTTTAATACTTCTTCGATCTTACAAATATAAATGATAATAATAAATATATTAAAAATAATAGATAAAAAAGCAATTGATAAATTTTTAATCTTTAAAGATATTATACGAATTTTTAGGCATAAGAAAAATAATGGAAGTATCTTATGATATGATTTAGGGTTCCCAGGGATATTTTCATTATTCCAAAAATATAAAATTAAAAAATTTTTCTAAAATAAAATAATTAAAAAAATCAATAATTGCGACTATTATAATTGCATGCAAAACTATTAAAAAAATTAAAAAACTTAATACCATAATTATTTAAAAGTTCTCAATCATATCAAAATTAAAAAAATAAAATAAAATAACCAACAACTAAAAGAATCTTAATATATTACAAATTAAATATTTTTTCATTTTAATTTTCTTGACATTGATATTATCAAAATATTTCGTGTCTTCCATGAAAATTTATTTTATTATTTTATTTAAAAATAATTATTAAATTATATATAAATAATAAAAAAACTATTTATTCTCTTTTAAAATACAAAAAAATTATTACATAAAACATAATTCAATAATTTGACAATAAAATATTTATATTCTTACTTTGTTTAAAAACAGAAGTAGGTTTTTTCCCCCTTGTTTGGAGTTAAACTAGAGTTCAGTTTGCATGGGGACCTTGCATTCTAAAATTTAATTAAGGGTTGTACTAAGGGTTTTCTTTGGACACTTTTTAAAATTAATTAATATATTATTTATAAGTAATAATAAAAATATTATATATTAAATATAATAATTAACAACTCTTTATCATTTTAATAAATTAAATATATATTATTATATATAATAATTAAGAAAAAATTCTTATTTTGAGCTGTAAAACAAGGAAAATTCTAGAATCAGCTTACTAAAATAAGTTTATTATCAGCTTAAAATAAAATAGACCTTTAGATCTAAATTACTTCATCTGAGCCATTGGTTAAAAAAGAAAAAAAGAAAATTAGTTAACCTATTAACCGGGTGAAAGTAAAATTTCAAAAAAAAAAGTCAAATGCAATAATAATTATTAAAATCATAAAGCCAAAAAATTAATTTCAAAAAAGAAAATAATAATTATTAGAATTATTCATAAAAACTGTAATTACCATTTTACCCTATTTTTGTCTTATCTTTTGGCTGCCTTTGTCTCTAGCAACAATTTAGTGGGGGTTGGTTTGTACATTTAGTTAGAATCATTTCGTATATCTAATTATGATGAGTCGTATATTTAGTTATAATCATTCATACATTTAGTTATGGTGAGTCGTACTTTAATTATAGTATTTCGTACATTCAATTATCGTCATTCATGCACTTAGTTACTATTTTTTATGTAGCCATTTTAAATTTAATATAAATTTTTTATTTTATTATTTTTATATAACGATGCAAGATTTTATATATATAATTTCAAATTATAAAATAAACTTGAATTATATTAAATACTAGATTAATATAAAAAATAATAAAAATTAAAAAATATTTAATATTAAATCAAATTACTTTTCTCAAATTAAAAATAATATATATTATACATATTATATATAATATACATTATATAATACATATATAATGTATGTAATTTTATAGATATAATATTATAATATATTATATAATATATTATATTATATATAAAAAAATATAAAAAATATGCTAAACCACATATACAAAGTATTTGTGCTCATGTATGATCAACATCATCTTGAGCACAGCTTCATATATGCTAAAGCTGATTATTCTTATTTAGTGAGAGGATTATGTTTTAAGAAAAACAAAAAAAATAAATTTGTAACCAAAAAATAAAAAATACAGTTGATTATTTTTCTATAGTGAGATAATCATAACTCACTATCTTTGAATATTTTTGTTTAGGTGAAAAATTTTTAATTTTTAATATTAAAACAAAAAAATAAACAGTAAATAATGCATATCATAATTTAATATATATAATTTATAATCTCTACTAAATTACTGTTAGAGAAAAAGGTAACCAAAAGATAAGATAAAAAATAAAGATAAAATGGTAATTACAATTTTTTTATTAATATTTCTAATAATTGCCATTTTCATTATTAAAATTATTTTTTATTCTTTTATTTTTTTAATAATTATTATAACCTTTCATTTTTCTGTAATTCCCCTTAAATTTTTTTCCTACCAGCCCTTTCACTCATCCGCGAAATGTGAGAATTGAATATCAAAATTTTTTATTATTTTTAAATAATTTAATATAAAATAATTTTATTTTTATTATTTTTATATATTAATTATTTAATAAAAATATTTTTATTTTATTATATTATATATATATTAATATATATTATATTATATAGTTATATATAATATATATTATTTTTAATTATTTTAAAAGTAAATATTTTTTATTTTTTATTTTTATATAATAATCTAAGATTTAATATAAAATATTTTTAATATACATTATTTTTTACATTGTAATTCATTATTTAGTGTAAAATATTTTTTATTTTTTTATCATATATAACATATTATTATATAATGTTTACAATATTATATATTATATATGTATTATACAATATATATTACATATAATATGTATAATTTATATATATAATTTATCTTATATATGATATATATAATATATATTTTTTAATTTTTTAATATACAATTTATATATAATATATAATATATTATGTACATAATATATATTGTATATATAATGTAAAATCTTCATATGTAATATATTTAATAAAAATAAAAATAATTTTGAGAAAATTAAAGTTAATTTTCTGAAAAGAATATTTTACATAATACCTTATAGATTTGGTAATGTTTTCATGTAAATCTATAATATTTTCTATGTAAATTCAGTAATGTTTGTATGTATAAACTACATATAAACATTATTTTTAAAGATTCCTTATACAAATTCATTATATATATTACCTTCAAAGATTTTTTATACAAATACATTACATATAACACAAATTACATATAAATATTATATAAATTATAATATTTATATGTAATTTTTATAATGTTTAGTTATAATTTGACCAACTAATAAAAATTATAAATTGATTCAAAAAATTAATTTTTTCTTAATATAAAATAATTGTTACTAATACACCCAAATTAATTTTTAAACTAAAAAAATAGGAATCTTTTTTACTTCAAAATTTACTACAAAAATTAATTTCTCACACACACAATATATTTAATAAATAACAAAAAATAATTTCTAGAAAAATATAGTTAATCTTCTTAAAGAACTATTTTACATACATATCTTATAGAAAAGATAATATTTTTATGTAAATCTGTAATATTTATATATAAATTCGATAATATTTATAGATAACAAATTATATATGTACATTACCTTCTAAGATTCTTTACACAAATATATTACATATAATACAAATTACGTAAAAATATTTAATATGTATTCATATTACCTATGGTAATAAATGAATGTTATAGATAATATAATTTATGTAACTATAATATTTTCTGATATAGTACTTCTTATTACCTATTGATAATATATTTATGTA
>JBBYHO010321721.1:40887-85581 GCA_038382025.1 Adansonia gregorii | reverse complement strand
ACCATGACTGTTTTTATTAGTCCCATTTGACAGATGAAATTTGGCTCTAAGGAAAATAGTGGAAGAAAAAGCTTTTCCTTCAAAACTAGAGCATCAATATCATGTATCCAACTAAGGGGAACATGTTTATGGAGGCAATTCAGAAATTGAATGGAAATTATTATGAGTATCGATGTTTATGTTATTTGATGGATAAACTTTGATTCCATGGAAAATGATTGGAAAAAAAAGCTTTTCTTGCAAAACCAAAGCCTCAATATCATGTATCCCAATGAAGGAAACGTGTTCATGGAGGCCAATCACAAAAAGAATAGAAATTATTACTATAGACACCTTCTTTTGTCCGGGTTAATTTGTATCAATCAAGAGCTTGGACGTGAGAAGGGTCGATGATCATGTCAAAGGTAAATGCAAAGATGTGGCATCAAATGGCATAGTTCAAGGTATCCGAGGACAAAAGATATGAGAAAAGTAACAGTTTTACTTGAATGTATCGATACATGGTTCTCATCTATCGATATAATACTCCAACATGCCAAAAATTTGAAATGTCCCCTTTTGTATTGATACAACATGTAGATGCATCGATACATAAGCCTTTGTATTGATACAGGACCTCAGGTATTGACACAAGGCCATGCCAAGACCAAAACATGCATTTTGTAAAGAAATGTATTAATACTTATCAACATGTATCGATACACAGTGGTTTATAGTATCGATACAATGATCATACAAAGGTTCATAGTATCGATACAATGATCACTGTATTGATACAATGTTCATTGTATCGATACCATCAAGGTTTTTGGATAAAATGTATCGATACATTATGCAATGCATCGATACATGCAAGCCATTTTCATAGTCTGGAAACTTTTAACTAGTCCACTATTGATCCAAAACTCAATTTTAACTCATTTCTTTGCATCAAGAAAGATCAAAACCCATATCAAATTATGAATTTAGACTTTTGAATTAATCAAAACATTTTTGAAAGCCTAAATTGGATCAACAAGGGTCAATATCACATGATAACCGTACTCCCTAGTTTAGTGGCTAATATCACCATTAGCCACCCTATTTGCTGGAAAATCATTTCAGCATTTAAACTAGCCACCCTATGCATATCACATTTGCAGCAAGTTGTTCCCTCCAGCTACCTTATAGCCACCATGCTGACATCACCTTGTCCCCGTGAGAAATGGCCAAAAACACCTCCAATTTAGCTTTAAAAGGCTGGTATAAATGGACCACTTCTATCTCAACAAAAAAAGTTTGGATTCCAGCTTGTTTTTGCTTCTAAAAACACATTCACACATAAAAAAACACCAAATCCCGTAGCTCTTCACCCACCAGCCAAAAACAGCCCCAAAACACTCACTCTCAACCTCTACACATTATAAAAATCACCCTTATTCATACCAGAACCAAAACCTCAATGTTTCTCTCTTTTTCTTGCTTATTTACAACAAGGAAAAGAGGAAAATTCAAGCCATCTCTGTTGCTCTAACTATTTGGCCAAAGTTGAAGTTTTATTGGTGTAACTTCTTACTCTATTAGTTACATTTCTATTTTTTCAGCACCTTCATCATTTTTAGTGAGTTCTCCATGTTTCCATCACTCTCTTAGGATTATCATGCATTATTGTGACATTTGGTTGTGGCAATTTAAGATTTGGATGCCTTAATGCCCCTTTGATGTGCCAAATGCCTTATTTCATCCTTATTAGTTTAACACCTCTTGCTCATGCATTTTATACCATATCCATGCATCTTGTTATCCTTAATTCGTGTATGAATCACTAGCCTAGCACATTTCAAGCACATTTACACATTAACTTGCATGAATCATTACCATTTTCAGTATCCATAACATTTTTTTGTCACAATCATAGCACTTTCTTTGTCTAAACCATTCGTAAAGTTAGCATCTTCTTTCATGTTATGTGCTATCCCCTTGTATGTTTGTTGTCTTTTCCTTGTCAAAATGCATGTTTGATGGCTATTAAAAAACTGATTTTCAAAACCCCCCAAGCAAAGCATGTTAACCTTAACCAATGAGAATTAGCATGGACTTAGCATTTTTCTTAAGGCTAGCAATATATCTTGGAGAAAATTAAGTTTTCTAGATTCAAAATCTTGGTTAAACAAGCTCAAATCTTCTGATTTTTAAACGAAAATGGCCTTACAATTATTCCCTAAATGTTTGTCCCTTTTTCTTAAGTCAAAACCTTAAGTGGTATGATCAACAGGCTGTTTCATCGTGCCAAACTACTTTGGGGCTATGCAAATGAGCATGTGATGCTTATGCCACTCTTTCCCTTTAGTGATAGACATTCGAATGTCAATGGCTAAAGTTTGGACCCATAGACATAAAAAATAAGAGATTTCCACTGCTTTGCTTTGTCCCTTGCTAGCAGCACAATTATTGCAAATAGAGAAAACACTTTAAAATCCTAAATGATTTTTCATGATTTTTCTGATATTTTGCTATCAAAGCATGTCAAATTATCTTTAAAATGATGTCTTATTTACCCCTAGATCATTCTAGATGAGGGAGCTATGATTTTTCAAGTCTACATTGTCCAAAACCTTAAGAATCCAAACATGTATTCTGCTAGGGCCGTTTGGCCAACTAAATGATTTTTCCAAATTTTTAAAATATTTTCCCTAAAAGTTTCATGAAATTCGCTTTTCTAAAAGGTATTGTTTGCAATTTTTTGATGCCAACTGAGTTCGGAGTGATTTTTCAAATTTTGACACACCTTGTCCCTCATATGCTCTGCTAGTAGCACTATCAATCCGAACTTGAAAATTTATTCCCCCAGAAAATGACTTTTTAAGGTAGTGGGAACATTTTCAGATGACCCTCATCGAGTTACCTTTCCAATGGTGACTTGTCCACTTTCTAAATCCTTCGAACCAATTTAGAATAAATTCGAGAAGAAAGAAATTACGATGCTATCCCCTATTTTTGGTTTGGGTCAACATTGAGTTATCTTCCTGAATTTTGTCTCGAGACATTCGAATACCTCTATGTCAACTTGATTAGACTCGAGAATATGCTTTGACCTCCTATAGGCTCCTATCAAGGCATAAACACATTTTACATCTTTACCATCCTCATTCATAATAATTTATTTTGCCAAAAGTGGTTGAAAGGCTCACACATTCCTTAAACCATAAGGTTTTGCTAACTTAAGTTTTTGAACTTGACTTCTTTAAAGAGTGTCAAACGTATCACTTTTGGGGATACTCCAACCTTGTTTTTCAAAATTGTCAAGATAAAAAACCTTATTTTGTCAAAATGATTTGTCATCCATGGAATACTCCAAACCTGACCTTCCAAAGGGATACTCCAACCCTACTTTTCAAAATTGTCAAGATTAAAAGAAACCTCCTTTGTCAAAATTATTTGTTATCACCAGGGATACTCTAACCTCATCTTTCTGAAAGGATACTTTAACCCTATCTTTCAACTATAGTTATTTTTTTCCTTCTTGGGCTTCTATAAATATGTCAAACAAACCTTGTTTAATCCAAAAAGCCAGATGCATCTTGAAAATTATCAATTTGGTTATTCCCAAATAATCATTGCCAATAGCTAGATAAATTCCAATCATCCACCCATTTTTTTTATCATTGCATTGAATGATCCATGTTATGTTACTTCGTTTATTGCCTTACTAACATGATTTCTTCATGATGATTATTTGCATTCATGTTTTCCTATCATTTCAAGTAAAGCTAAAGGTAATGTTCCCGTGGGTATCTCTCTAGTGCCCAAAGTGAAACATTCCATTTTAAAGTAAAATCCAAAGCTTATTTCATTAAAAATCTCTATATTTCCCATCTCTCTAGGGTGTATATGAGATTAAATCTTTCTTTCATTAAAACCTAGATTTGTATTTCTATGAGATTCATGCATTAAAGGAGGGTTATATTGAAATAGTGATAAGTTAAGATCGAAAGAATCAAAACCAAGATAAGACATAGCTAGTAAGGTACCAATTTCGGGTGTCGCGAAAGGGTTTATACCTTATCACACGTAACCAACTCTTAAACCCAAATGATGAATCTTTGCATCACGTAGACCACAGGATCGATGTTTTGAGTTTTAAAACTCAAAACATAAGTTTCAATAGGCATCGAATCATGCCTAGTCGGTGGTGACTCCAAGCATTGACCATTTTGTGTTGGTCATTCGAGATCAATAAGAAGAGCAATTCGACTTATGGTCCCTTTAATTGTACCATAAGTTAAGAATCCATACATTCCTATTCTCATCACATCGCCAAAGAAAAGGCTTGGTCAAGAAGACATTTCTAAGTTAGGATAATATTTTAAGTCATACGTACTCATAGATCTATGAGGTTCCACCTCGGGGTACATTACAACAATTACAAGTAAGCATGTTTGTCTCATCCAATGGATAAACTTTGATTTGACAAAAGTGGTGAAAGGAAAAGCTCTTTTTAGGAATCGAAAGCAACAGTATCATGTATCCCAATGTTGAGACCCGGTTTATGGTGGCTAATAATAAGAATGTAAACTACTACGACTATCCATGTTTATCTTATTTGATGGATGAACTTTGATTCTACTGAAAATAGTGGAGGAACAAGGTTTTTTTGTAAAACCAAAGCATCAATATCACGTATCCCAATAATGACACCATATTTATGGAAGACAATAATAAGAAGAACATAAATTACTGCAACAGTACATTTTAGTCCCATTTCACAGATGAAATTTGATTCTAAGGAAAATAGCAGAAGGAAAAGCTTTTCTTGCAGAAACAAAGCATTAATATCATATATCCCATTGGTGAGAATGTGTTTACGGAGGCCAATCACAAAAATAATGAAAATTATTTTGAGTATCAATGTTGCAATCTCCTTTGACAGATGAACTTTGATTCTATGGAAAATGGCAAAAATAAAAGCTTTTCCTTGGAAACGAAAGCATCAATATCATGTATCCAAATGAGGAAACCATGTTTTCACAAAATGAATGTAAATCATTATGAGTTTTAATGTTTGTATCATTTAACAAACAAACCTTGATTCTAAGGAAAATAATGGAAGGAAAAGCTTTTCTTGCAAAACCAAAGCATCAATTGATGTATCCCATTAAGGAGAACCTATTTCTGGAGGCAATCCACATATTGAATGAAAATTATTACGAGTATCGATGTTTGTATCACTTGATGGGTAAACTTTGATTCTATTGAAAATAGTAGAGGGAAAGCTTTTCTTGCAAAACCAAAGCCTCATTATCATGTATCCCAATGAGGAAAATGCGCTTATGGAGGCCAATCACAAAAACAATTGGAATTATTACAAGTAAGCATGTTTGCCTTATCCAACCGATGAACTTTGAATTTAAGGAAAAAGGTGAAAGCAAAAGCTATTATTGGGAATCCAAAGCATCAGTATCGTGTATCCCAATGTTTAGGCCTTGTTTATGGTGGCCAGTAACAAAAATGTAAATTACTATAAGTATCTATGTTTATCCTATTTGATAGAAGAACTTTGATTCTAAGAAACATGGTGGAAGGAAAAGCTTTTCTGGGGAAACCAAAGCATGAATATTAAGTATCCAAATGAGGAAATGTGTTTATAGAGGCTAATCACACAAAGAATGGAAATTATTATGACTATCCATGTTTGTCTTATTTGATGGCTGAACTTTAATTCTAAGGAAAATAGTGGAAGAAAAATCTTTTCTTGTAAAATGAAAGCATCAATATCATGTATCCTAACAATGAGATCATGTTTATGGAGGACAATAACAAGAAGAACATAAATCACTGCAGTTATCCATGTTAGTCCTATTTCATAGAGGAAATTTGATTTTACAGAAACTGGTGGAAGGAAAAGCTTTTCTTGCAAATGCAAAGCACCAATATCATGAACCTTAATGCGGAAAACATGCTTGCAAAGTCCAATCACAAAAAGAATGGAAATTATTCTGAGTATCAATGTTTCAATCTCCTTTGATGGATGAACTAGTTCTAAGAAAAATGGTAAAAGGAAAAGCTTTTCCTTGGAAACCCAATCGTCAATATCATGTATCCCAATGAGGAGAAAGTGTTTATAGTTGTCATGGAAATTTGTATAGGTTTCAAAGTTTATGCCATTTGATGAACGAACCTTGATTCTAAGGAAAATAGTGGAAGGAAAAGCTTTTCTTGCAAAACCAAAGCATCAATATGATGTATCCCACGGAAGAGAACCTATTTATAGAGGCAATTAACCTATTGAATGAAAATTATTATAAGTATTGATGTTTATGTCATTTGATGGATGAACTTTGATTTTATGGAAAATGGTGGAAGGAAAAGCATTTCTTGCAAAACCAAAAGCCTCAATATCATGAATCGCAATAAGGAAAATGTGTTCATAGAGGATAATCACAAAAAGAATGAAAATTATTACAAGCAAGTATGTTCATGTCATCCAATAGATGAACTTTGATTTTAAGGAAAATGGTGAAAGGAAAAGCTTTTATTGAGAAACCAAAACGTCAATATTATATATTCCAATGTTGAAAATGTGTTTATGGTGGCCAATAACAAGAATGTAAATTACTATGACTATCTATGTTTATCCCATTTGATAGATAAACTTTGTTTCTAAGGAAAATTATGGAAAGAAAAGCTTTTCTTAGGAAACCAAAGTGTGATTTTCAAGTATCCAACTGAGGGAATGCGTTTATGGAGGCTAATCACAAAAAGCATGGAAATTATTATAACTACCCATGTTTGTATCATTTGACAGATGAACTTTTATTCTAATTAAAATGCTAGAAGGAAAAGCTTTTCTTATAAAACTAAAGCATTAATATCATGTATTTGAACAATGAAACTGTGTTTATGGAGGACAATAACAAGAAGAACATAAATGACTAGGCAGTCCATGTTAGTCCCATTTGATAGACGAAATTTGAGTATTGGGTAAATGGTGGAAGGAAAAGCTTTTGCTATAAATGCAAAGCATCAATATCATACACTTCAATGAAAAGAACGTGTTTGCAGAGGCCAATCACAAAAAGAATGAAAATTATTCTGAGTATCAATGTTTCAATCTCCTTTGATGGATAAGCTTTGATTCTAAGGAAAACGGTAAAAGGAAAAGCTTTTCTTAGAAACCAAAGCATTAATATCATGTATCCCAATGACGAGAATATGTTTATAGATGTTAATCACAAAGTAAATGGAAATTCTTTTAAGTTTCCACGTTTGACGAACAAACCTTGATTCTAAGGAAAATAGTGGAAGAAAAAGCTTTTCTTGGAAAACCAAAGCATCAATATCAGGTATCCTATTAGGGAAAACGTGTTTATGGAGGCAATTAACAAATTAAATGAAAATTATTATCAGTGTCGATGTTTGTGTCATTTGATGGATGAACATTAATTCTATGGAAAACAAAGCCAAAGCCTTAATATCATGTATCCCAATGAGGAAAATATTTTCATGGAGGCCAATCACAAAAAAAAAAAAAATTATTACAAGTAAGCATGTTTTCTCATCCAATTGACAAACTTTGATTTTAAGGAAAATAGTGAAAGGAAAAGCTCTTATTGGGAAACCAAAGCATCTGTATCGTGTATCCCAATGTTCAAACTGTGTTTTTGGTGGCCAATAACAAGGATGTAAATTTTTACAACTATTCATGTTTGTCTTATTAACAAATGAACTTTGATTTTAAGGAACATGGTGGAAGAAAAAGCTTTTCTGGGGAAACGAAATCATCAATATCAAGTATCCAAATGAGAAGAATGCATTAATGAAGGCTAATCACAAAACGAGAAATTATTATAAGTATAAATGTTTGTCTCATTTGACAGATGAGATTTGATTCTAAGGAAAATGGTAGAAAGAAAAGCTTTTCTTGCAAACGCAAAGCATCAATATCATGCACCTCAATGAGCAAAACGTGTTTATGGAGGCCAATCACAAAAATAATGGAAAATATTCTAAGTATCAACGTTTTTCTCATTTGAGGAATGAACTTTGATTCTAAGGAAAATGGTAAAAGGAAAAGCTTTTCTTGAAAACCAAAGCATTAAAACCATGTATCCCATTACAGAGAACGTGTTTATGGAGGTAATTCACAAATTGAATGAAAATTATCATGAGTATTGATGTTTATGCCATTTGATAGATGAACTTGAATTCTATAGAAAATGGTGGGAGGAAAAGCAATTCGTGTAAAACCAAAGCCTCAATATCATGTATCCCAACGACGAAAATGTGCTCATGGAGGCCAATCACAAAAAAATAGAAATCATTGCATGGAAGCATGTTTGTCTCATCCAATGGACAAACTTTGATTTTAAGGAAAATGGTGAAAGGAAAAGCTATTATTAGGAATCCAAAGCATTAGTATCATGTATCCCAACGTTCAAATCATGTTTATGGTGGCCAATAATGAGAATGTAAATTACTATAACTATCCATGTTTGTCCTATTTGACAAAAGAACTTTGATTCTAAGAAAGAAACATGGTGGAGGGAAAAGCTTTTCTAAGGAAGCCAATGTGTTAATATCAAATATTCAAATAAGGAGAATGCATTTATGGAAGCTAATCACAAAAAGAATGGAAATTATTATAAGTATCCATGTTTGTCTTATTTGATGGATAAGATTTGATTATAAGAAAAATGGTCGAAAGAAAAGCTTTTCTTGTAAACGCAAAGCACCAATATCATGTACCTCAATAAGGGGAATGTGTTTGTGGGGGACAATCACAAAAAGAATGGAAATTATTCTGAGTATCAATGTTTGTCTCCATTGATGAACAAACTTTGGTTCTAAGGAAAATGGGAAAAAGAAAAGCTTTTATTGTAAAACCAAAGCATCAATATCATGTATCCCATTAGGGAAAACGTGTTTGTGGAGACAATTCACAAGTTGAATGAAAATTATTATGAGTATCGATGTATGTGTCATTTGATAGATGAACTTTGATTCTATGGAAAGTGATGGAAGGAAAAGCTTTTCCTAAAAAACCAAAGCCTCAATATCATATACCCTAATTAAGAAAATGTGCTCATGAAGGCCAATCAAAAAAAGAGTAGAAATTATTATATGTAAGCATTTTGTCTCATCTAACAGATGAACTTTGATTTTAAGAAAAATGGTGACAGGAAAAGCTCTTATCGAGAAACCAAAGCATCATTATCATGTATGAGAATGTTCACACCGTGTTTATGGTGGCCAATAGCAAGAATGTAAATTACTATGACTATCCATGTTTGTCCTATTTAACTGATGAACTTCGGTTTTAAGAAAAATTATTGAAGGAAAAACTTTTCCTGGGAATCCAAAGCATCAACATCAACTATCCAAATGAGGAGAATGCCTTTATAGAGGCGAATCACAAAAAGAATGAAATTACTATCACTATCCATGTTTGTGTCATTTGACGGATGAACTTTGATTATAAGGAAAATAATGAAGAAAAAGCTTTTTTTGTGAAACTAAAGCATCAATATTGCGTATCCCAACAATAAGACCATGTTTATGGAGGACAATAACAAGAAGAACATAAATCATTATGGCAATCCATGTTAATTCCATTTTAATAGAGGAAATTTGATTCTAAGGAAAATAATTGAAAGAAAAGCTTTTTTTTAACACAAAGCATCAATATCATGTACCTTAATGAGTAGAATGTGTTTGCAGAGGCCATTCACAAAAAATATGTAAATTATTCTAAGTACCAACATTTCAATCTTCTTTTGATGGATGAACTTTAATTTTAAGGAAACCGGTAAAAAGAAAAGCTTTTCCTTGGAAAACCAAAGTGTCAATATCATGTATCCTAATGAGGAGAATGTGTTTATAGATATCAATCACAAAATGAATGGAAATTATTAAGAGTTTCTATGTTTGTGCCATTTAACGAATGAACCTTGATTCTAAGGAAAATTATTGAAGGAAAAACTTTTCTTGGGAATCCAAAGCATCAACATTAACTATCCAAATGAAGAGAATGCCTTTATGGAGGCTAATCACAAAGAGAATAAGAAATTATTATCACTATCCATGTTTATGTCATTTAACGGATGAACTTTGATTCTAAGGAAAATAGTGAAGGAAAAGCTTTTTTTGTGAAACTAAAGCATCAATATTGCGTATCCTAATAATAAGACCATGTTTATGGAGGACAATAACAAGAAGAACATAAATCACTATGGTAGTCCATGTTAGTTCCCTTTTGGTAGTGGAAATTTGATTCTAAGGAAAATAATGGAAGGAAAAGCTTTTCCTTTAAATGCAAAGCATCAATATTATGTACCTCAATGAGTAGAATGTCTTTGCAGAGGCCATTCACAAAAAGAATGTAAATTATTCCCAGTACCAACATTTTAATCTTCTTTGATGGATAAACTTTAATTCTAAGGAAATCGATAAAAAAAAAAGCTTTTCCTTGGAAAACCAAAGTGTCAATATCTTGTATCCTAATGAGGAGAATGTGTTTGTAGATGTCAATCACAAAATGAATGGAAATTATTAGTAGTTTCCATGTTTGTGCCATTTGATAAATGCCTTGATTCTAAGGAAAATTATTGAAGGAAAAACTTTTCCTGGGAATCCAAAGCATCAACATCAACTATCCAAATGAGGAGAATGCCTTTATGGAGGCTAATCACAAAAAGAATGGAAATTATTATCACTATCCATGCTTGTGTCATTTGATGGATGAATTTTGATTCTAAGGAAAATAGTAAAGAAAAAGCTTTTTTTGTGAAACTAAAGCATCAATATTGCGTATCCAAATAATGAGACCTTGTTTATGGAGGACAATAACAAAAAGAACATAAATCGCTACGGTAGTCTTTGTTAGTTCCATTTTGACAGAGGAAATTTGATTTTAAGGAAAATAATGGCAAGAAAAGCTTTTCCCTTAAACGCAAAGCATCAATATCATGTACCTCAATGAGTAGAATGTGTTTCAGAGGCCACTCACAAAAAGAAGGTAAATTATTCCAAGTAACAACGTTTCAATATTCTTTGACAGATGAACTTTAATTCTAAGGAAACCGATAAAAAGAAAAGGTTTTCCTTGGAAAACCAAAGTGTTAATATCATGTATCCTAATGAGGAGAATGTGTTTATAGATGTCAATCACAAAATGAATGGAAATTATTAGAAGTTTCCATGTTTATGCCATTTGACAAATGAACCTTGATTCTAAGGAAAGTAGTGGAAGGAAAAGCTTTTCTTGCAAAACCAAAGCATTAATATGATGTATCCCATTGGGGAGAACGTGTTTATAGAGGCAATTCACCTATTGAATGAAAATTATTATGAATATTGATGTTTGTGCCGTTTGATGGATGAACTTTGATTCTATTGAAAATGATGGAAGAAAAAGCTTTTCTTGCAAAACCAAAGCCCCAATATCATGTATGCCAATGAGGAAAACGTATTCATGGAGGCCAATGACAAAAAAAATGGAAATTATTACAAGCAAATATGTTTATCTCATCCAATGGATAAACTTTGATTTTAAGGAAAATGGTGAAAGGAAAAGCTCTTATTGGGAAACCAAAACATCAGTATCATGTATCCCAATATCGAGATCATGTTTATGATGGCCGATAACAAGAATGTAAATTACTATGACTATCCATGTTTGTCCTATTTGATAGATGAACTTTGATTCTAAGGAAAATGTGGAAGGAAAAGCTTTTCTTGGGAAACCAAAGCATCAATATCAAGTATGCAAATAAGGAGAATGCATTTACAGAAGCTAATCACAAAAAGAATGGAAATTATTATGACTATCCATGTTTGTCTCATTTGATGGATGAACTCTGAGTCTAATAAAAATGGTGGAAGGAAAAGCTTTTCTTGTAAAACTAAAGCATCAATATACGTATCCCAGTAATGAGACTGTGTTTATGGAGGACAACAACAAAGAGAACATAAATTACTATGGTAGTCTAGTTTGTCCCACTTAACAGATGAAATTTGATTATAAGGAAAACGGTGGAAGGAAAAGATTTTCATGTAAACTCAAAGCATCAATATCATGTACCTCAATGAGGAGAACGTGTTTGTGAAGGCCAATCCCAAAAAGAATGAAAATTATTCTGAGTATCAACGTTTCAATCTCCTTTGATAGATGAACTTTAATTATAAGGAAAATGGTAAAAGGAAAAGCTTTTCTTGGAAACCAAAGCTTTAATATCATGTATCCCAATGAGGAGTATAAGTTTATAGATGTCAATCATAAAAATGAATGAAAATTCTTACAAGTTTCCATGGTTGTGTCATTTGACGAACAAACCTTACTTCTAAGTAAAATAGTGGAAGGAAAAGCTTTTCTTGCAAAATCAAAGCATCAATATCATGTATCCCATTGGGGAGAACATGTTTATGAAGGCAATTCATAAATTGAATGAAAATTATTATGAGCATCGATGTTTGTGTCATTTGATGGATGAACATTGATTCTATGGAAAATGGTAGAAGGAAAAGCTTTTCCTACATAACCAAAGCCTCAATATCAGGTATCCCAATGAGGAAAACATGTTTATGGAGGCCAATCACAAAAAAATGAAATTATTACAGGTAGGCATGTTTTCTCATCCAATGGACAAACTTTGATTTCAAGGAAAATGGTGAAAAGAAAAGCTCTTATTGGGAAACCAAAGCATCAGTATCATGTATTCCAAAGTTCAGACCATGTTTATGGTGGCCAATAACAAGTATGTAAATTACTACAATTAACCATGCTTGTCCCATTTGACAGATGAACTTTGATTATAAGGAACATGGTGGAAGGAAAAGCTTTTTTAGGGAAACGAAATCATCAATGTCAAGTATCCAAATAAGGAGAATGCATTTATGGAGGCTAATCACAAGAAGAATGGAAATTATTATAAGTATCCATGTTTGTCTTATTTGACAGATGAGATTTGATTCTAAGGAAAATGGTGGAAGGAAAAGCCCTTGTTGCAAACATAAAGCATTAATATCATGCACCTCAATGAGCAAAACATGTTTGTGGAGGCCAATCATAAAAAGAATGAAGATTATTTTGAGTATCGACATTTGTCTTCTTTAAGGAACGAACTTTAATTCTAAGGAAAATGGTGAAAGGAAAAGCTTTTCTTGAAAACCAAAGCATCAATATCATGTATCCCAATGGGGAGAACGTGTTTGTGGAGGTAATTCACAAATTGAATGAAAATTATTATGAGTATCGATGTTTGTATCATTTGATGAGTGAACTTTGATTTTATGGAAAATGGTTGAAGGAAAATCTTTCCCTGCAAAACCAAAGCCTCAATATCATGTATCCTAATGAGGAAAACATGCTGATGGAGGCCAATCACAACAATAATTGAAATTGTTACAAGTAGGCATGTTTGTCTCATCTAATGGATGAACTTTGATTTTAAGGAAAATACTGAAAGGAAAAGCTCTTATTGGGAAACTAAAGCATCAGTATCATGTATCCCAATGTTCAGACTGTGTTAATGGTGGCCAATAACAAGAATGTAAATTATTACGACCATCCATGTTTGTCCTATTTGATAGGTAAACTTTGATTGTAAGGAAAATTATGGAAGGAAAAACTTTCCGTGGGAAGCCAAAGCATCAATATCAAGTATCCAAATGAGGATAATGCGTTTATGGAGGCTAATCACAAAAAGAATGGAAATTATTATGACTAGCCATCTTTGCCTTATTTGATTAATGAGCTTTAATTCTAATGAAAATGGTGGATGAAAAAGCTTTTCTTGTAAAACCAAAGCATCAATATCACGTATCCCAACAATAAGATCGTGTTTATAGAGGACAATAACAAGAAGAGCATAAATTACTATGGCAGTCCATGTTAGTCCCACTTGATAAACAAAATTTAATTATAAGGAAAATGGTAGAAGGAAAAACTTTTCTTGTAAACGCAAAGCATCAATATCATGTACCTTAATGAGGAGAACGTGTTTGCAGAGGCCAATCAAAAAAAGCATGAAAATTATTTTAAATATCAATGTTTCAATCTCTTTTGATGAATGAATTTTAATGTTAAGGAAAATAGTAAAAGGAAAAGCTTTTCCTTGGAACCAAAGCATTAATATCATGTATTCGATAAGGAGAATGTATTTATAGATGTCAATCATAAAATGAATGGAAATTAGTACGTTTCCATGCTTCTGTCATTTGATGAACGAACCCAGATTTTAAGGAAAATAGTTGAAGGAAAATCTTTTCTTACAAAACCAAAGCATCAGTATCTTATATCCCATTAGGGAGAACGTGTTTATGGAGGCAATTCATAAATTCAATGAATATTATTATAAGTACTGATGTTTGTGTCATTTGATGGATGAACATTGATTTTATGGAAAATGGTGGAAGGAAAAGCTTTTCCTGCTAAGCCAAAGCCTCAATATCATGTATCCCAATGAGGAAAATATGTTCATAGAGGCGAATCACAAAAAGAATTGAAAGTATTACAAGTGCATGTTTGTCTCATCCAATGGACAAACTTTGATTTTAAGGAAATTGGTGAATGGAAAAGTTCAGTAGTATCGTGTATCCCAATGTTGAGACCATGTTCATGGTGGCCAATAACAAGAATTTAATTTTACTATGACTATCCATGTTTATCCTATTTGATAGATAAACTTTGATTGTAAGTAATGTGGTGGAAGGAAAAGTTTTTCTAGGGAAACCAAAGCGTTAATATCAAATAACCAAATGAGTAGAATGCATTTGTGGAGGCTAATCACAAAAAACAAAATGAAAGTTATAATAGGTATCCATGTTTGTCACATTTAATGAATGAGATTTGATTCTAAAAAAAATAATAGAAGGAAAAGCTTTTCATATAAACACAAAGCATCAATATCATGCACCTTAATGAGGAAAATGTGTTTGTGGAGGGAATTCATAAATTGAATGAAAATTATTAGGAGTATTGATGTTTATGTCATTTGATGGATGAACTTTGATTCAATGGAAAATGATGGAAGGAAAATCTTTTCCTGCAAAACCAAAGCCTCAATATCATGTATCCCAATAAGGAAAATGTGATCATAGAGGCGAATCACAAAAAAAATTGAAATTATTACAAGTAAGCATGTTTGTCTTATCCAACGAACGAACTTTGATTTTAATAAAAATGGTGAAAAGAAAAGCTCTTATTGGGAAATCAAAGCATTAGTATCGTGTATCCTAATGTTTAGACCATGTTTGGGGTGGCCAATAAAAAGAATGTAAATTACTATGATTATCCATGTTTATCCTATTTGACAGATGAACTTTGATTCTAAGGAAAATTGTGGAAGGAAAAGCTTTTTTTGGGAAACCGAAGAATCAATATCAAATATCTAAATGAGGAGAATGCATTTATGGATGCTAATCACAAAAAGAATGAAAATTATTATGACTATCCATATTTGTCTCATTTGACAGATGAACTTTGATTCTAAGGAAAATGGTGGAAGAAAAAGCTTTTCTTGTAAAACCAAAGCATCAATATCGCGTATCCTAACAATGAGACCATGTTTATGGAGGACAATAACAAGAAAAACATTAATTACTATGGTAGTCCATGTTAGCCCTATTTAACAGACAAAATTTGATTCTATGAGAAATGATGGAAGGAAAAGTTTTTCTTGTAAAGGCAAATGCATCAATATCATGTACCTTAATGAGGAGAACATGTTTGCAGAGGCCAACCATAAAAAAATGGAAATTATTCTCAGTATCAACGTTTCAATCTCCTTTGATGGATGAATTTTGATTCTATGAAAAATGGTAAAAGAAAAAGCTTTTCCTTGGAAACTAAAGCATAAATATCATGTATCCTAATGGGGAGAATGTGTTTGTAGATGTCAATCACAAATGAATGAAAATTATTACGAGTTTCCATGTTTGTGTCATTTGATGAACAAACCTTAATCATAAGGAAAATAATAGAAGGAAAATCTTTTCTTGCAAAGCCAAAGCATCAATCTCATGTATCCCACTAGGGAGAATGTGTTTATAGAGGTAATTCACAAATTGAATAAAAATTATTACCAGTATCGATGTTTGTGTAATTTCATGGATGAACTTTGATTTTATGGAAAATGGTGGAAGAAAAAGCTTTTCTTGCTAAACCAAAGCATTAATATCATGTATCCCAATGAGGAAAACGTGTTAATGGAGGCCAATCACAAAAAGAATGCAAATTATTATAGTATGTTTATCTTATCCAATGGACAAACTTTGATTTTAAGGAAAATAGTGAAAGGGAAAGCCCTTATTAGGAAACCAAAGCATTAATATCATGATGACCCTTATAGGAATATAACTCAATGGAAATAGGTCTCTTATGATTCAAAACAAAAAAATAAAAAAAATTTGAAATCTGGAAGTTGGAAGAATGGAAGGAATAATGCCTGATTGATTGAGAAGAACCTTACCACAATCAATATAAGGGTTGCATGCCACTTTTAGGGATGAGAAACCTAAAAGATAAGTCTCACAAACTCACCACCAAAAAGACTTAGATAAGAGAAAAGAACTAAAACTAATCAACTACTTTATTAATCAACTCTAAATGCCTTGAAAACAAGCATAAGCTTTCCTATTTATAGTAAAGAATATGTCCAAAAGATTTTACAAGAACAGGAAACTAGATTCTAAATAATTAATTAAGATATTGGTTGCCCATAAAAAAAGTAAAACCTTCCTAAAAAGAACCTTTCTAAAATAAAATAGTCAATGGAATTAATTTCTTTGCAAACGAAGGAATTAAAACCTTCCTAAACTAAACACTAAAATTATTACAGATTAAGTAATAATCAGTACAACAAAACTTTCCTAATTTGCATTATGCTGACTTTCTTGTATCAAAAAGACTTATACAATCTTCAAGGATCTTTCTTACCAAGCACATGATACACCAAGTTTGCTTTTTAACCTTTGATGGCGTGATTAGCCTTGAATACTCGAACTCTTCTTCCTTTGGCCTTGCTAACTTGGGCCAACCATGATATGGCACATTATTTCCCTCTTATTGAGAAGGATATGCCCTTAAATCCATACTATCTTTAGTATCCAAGGTGTCTTCCAAATAGGGTGTAAGATCTCAAACGTTGAATGTAGTAACCATATTGTATTCTTCTGGTAGGTTAAGCTTGTAAGCATTATCATTTACCTTCAAGGACCCTAAAAAGACCATCAACCCATGGTATCAACCTAAAATTTCTTTGATTAGGGAACCTCTCCTTGCGAAGATGAATCCACACAAGATCTCTTGGTTTAAATAAAACTTGATTTCTCTTTTTGTTTATTGATCTTTCATAAGCTTTGTTTTTCATCTCGATCTATTCTCTAACTTCCTTATGCATATTTTTTACCATTTGAGCCTTCTTAGCTCCATCTATGCAACCCTTCCACTAATTGGTATTAGTGCTAGATCAAGAGGTGTAGTTGGGTTGAAACCATAGACAACCTTAAAAGGAGAATGGTTAGTAGTGCTATGTACACTATGATTGTAAGTGAACTCTACATATGCCAAGCACTTATCCCAAAACATTAGGTTCTTGTTCACCACCATCCTAAGTAAAGCTGAAAGTGTTTTATTCTCCACCTTGCTTTGCCCATTAATTCATGGATAACAAGCTATGCTAAATAATAAGTTGGTTCCAAGCTTTTTCCATAAAGTTTTCCACATATAGCTTAGAAACTTAGCATCATGATCAGAAACAATGCTCTTAGGAATCCCATGTAGTCAAATTATTTCTTTAAAGAATAAATCAGCTACATGGTTGGCATCGTCAGTTCTATGGCATGGAATGAAGTGTGAGATCTTCGAAAAGTGATATACTACAACCATTATCAAATCCTTTCCCTATGATGTCTTAGGTAAACCTAAAATAAAATCCATGCTTATGTGTTCCCAAAGATGTTCGAGTACGAGCAAAAGCATGTGTAACCTTTGCGCCATTTCCTTGCTCTTCACCTTTTTGCAAATGACACAACTTTCTATAATTTTATGAACATCTTGATTCATTGCTGGCTAATAAAAGTGTGCTTTTAGTGCTTCTAATGTTTTCTTTTCTCCAAGGTGTCCAATAAGACCTCTGCTATGAGCTTCATGTACTGAAAGTTCTCGAATTGAATAAAAAGGAATGCATAATCGACTAGACTTAAAGAGAAATACCAAAAATAACCCTATTTTGCTCCCTTCGGCACTTTTAATTAATCTTTGCAAAGTATGGGTCTTTTTTATACAACTCTATCATCAAATCAAACCTTATTAATCTTGTATTAAGTATAGAGATTAATGCATACCTTTACGGAAAGTGCATCCACTACAATGTTGACATTTCATTTTTTTTACTTAATTACATAGGGAAACCTCTCCAAGAACTCCATCCACTGGCATGTCTCCATTTAGCTTACTTTGTCCCTTCAAATGTTTTAATGACTTATGATCTATTTGAATCATGAACTCCTTAGGTAATAAGTAATGTTGCCAAGTTTCCAATGCTCGTATCAGTGAATAAAACTTTTTATCATAGGTTGAGTAGTTAAGATGAAGACCACTCAATGTCTCACTAAAATAGGCAATGGGATGCCTATCTTACTTAAGAACAGCTCCAATCCTAATTCCTGATGCATCATACTCCACTTCAAAGGTCTTAGAGAAATCAGGTAATACTAGTATAGGAGCCAAACTTAACGTCTCTTTGATCAAGTTAAAGCTTCATTGTGCTACTTTAGTCCACTTAAACTCTGCTTTCTTCTTCATGCACTCAGTCAAAGGAGCTGTAATGGTGCTAAAATTTTTACAAAGCATCTATAGAAAGACGCCAAACCATGGAAACTTTAGACTTCAGCAACATTAGTAGGAATTGGCAACTCCTTGATAGGTTTAACCTTCTCTTCATCAACCTCCACTCTATTTTGGGAAATGACATAGCTAAGAAAAATTAGATGATCTTTACAAAACTTGCACTTCTTAAAGTTGGCAAATAGCTTCTCTTCTTGTAGCAATTCAAACACCTTTGTAAGATGCTCCATATGTTTATCAAAGCTCCTACTATAGAAAAGTATGTCATCAAAATAAACAGTAACACAATGGCCAATGATTTTTTGTAAAACATGATTCATTAGCCATAGGAATGTACTAGGAGCATTAGACAAGCCAAAGGGCATGACTATCTATTCATACAACCTAAACTTAGTCTTAAAGGCTATTTTTCATTCATCACCTTTTTTTATTCAAATTTAATGGTATCCACTCTTACAATCAATCTTCAAAAAGATAGAAGAGCCATGCAACTTGTCCAACATGTTGTCAAGTCATGGAATGGCATGGTATTTGATTGTAATCTTGTTAATAGTCCAGCTATCTTTGCACATAGGCATTGATCTATCCTTCTTAGGCATCAAAAGAGCTGATACTGCACATGGACTCATGGACTCTTTATCAAAGCCTTTCTCCATCAACTCCATTACTTGCCACTGAAGTTCTTTAGCTTCTTTCGGGTTGCATCGATACACTGGTCTATTAGGCAATGTCGAACTAGGTATAAGATCAATCTGATGCTCTATTCTATAGATTGGTGGTAACTCTTTTGAGAGTTTTTTGGCAAAACATCCAAAAATTTTTTTAATATTTTTTTAATTCTGGATGGACATCTCTACCTTTCCCTGAAATCTCCTCAGTTATCAACAAGTAAATAATCTCATTGGATATTAAAGCATGTTTTCACTCCATCTTGTTGGCAAATAAACTATCATTCATTATTTTACTGCTTGCTAACTGCACATGCATTACCTAGGAAGAACTGAGAGGTGTCAATAGCACATATTTACCATATTTTAAAATAGAATAGGTGTTTGCATGCCTATGATGCATAGCATCTCGATCAAACTACCAAGGTCTTCCAAGTAGCACATGGCTAGCATTCATTGCTACCACATCATACGTTAGTTCATTTTTATGCCCTTCTATGGTAAATGGCAGCTTTACTTGTTCTGTAACCCTTAGTCTCCCTCATTATTTAGCCATTGCAAATGATAAGAACATGGATGCTTAGTAGTGGTGAAGTTTATTAACCCATGTAGTAGAGGCTACATTAGTGCAACTTGCTCGATTAATGATTAAACCATATACCTTGCCATTAAAGTTGCAAAGGGTGTGAAAGATATTCTTTTGCTATCTATCCTCTTTCTTTGATTGTATGGCCAGATTGTGACGAATAACAAACAATTCTCCTTCTTTAGGAGGTGTAACTTACCTTTTTTCTACTTTTACTTTCGAATTTAATTCATTTTCACTAACAACTTCTTCAATTGATTCACGAATGATCATTACCTTCTTGTTAGGATATTAAAAAGTTATATGTCCAAACCTGAGACACTTAAAACACTTAATGTCATGACTTCTTATTGAAGGTTAGGAATTTTTAACTTTTTTTTCCTTTTTTCAGCAATGGTTATTTTAGTAGGATTTTTCCTTCTTTTTTCATGTTTATGATCACTTTAAAGATATAAGATGAAGAAGAAAATGAGGTGTAAGGTTAACTTACCCTAGACGAACCTCTCTTGTATTGCTTTTCAATCTTCACAGCCAATGTAATTACATTATCTAATATGGCATATGGCTGTAACTCCACTGAATCTGCAATCTCTTTATGCAACCCATAATGAATCTTGTAATTGGTTGTTCTTAAGCCTCTTACAGATAACATCGCATCATTAACATGTCAAACTTTTTCATATAATCCTCAACACAATAAGCACCTTATTGTAAAGTTTGCAACATGAGGAATAGTTATTGCTTATAGTATTGAGGTACAAACCTCTTTTCCATAAGCCTCTTCATAAGCCTCTATGTCGAGATTGGATTTCTCCTTCATGCCTTCTTTGTGCCTTTGGATTCTCCCACCATAGATTAGCATAATCAGTAAACTTTAAAACTACGAGCTTTGTCATTTTAGCCTCATTGTATTTTTGACACTCAAAAACTTTATCAACATATTGTACCCACTCCAAGTACTCTTGGGGAGAGCTTGTTCCATTAAAATATGGAATCTTTATCTTGATATTATCAGAGGTTCATGGTTGCTAGCATAGCTTGGTGCTTCTTCAAGTTTTCTACTATGCCCAGATTATCATAGTCATCAACCCCATCATGATCAACCCTTTATTGTTGCGGTGGATTATTTTATGGCTGATTCACAGCCAACCTTTCCACCATATGCATAAGTTGACCTATACTTGTACAAAGCTCTTTGTTATTACGTTCAAGTGCTATGAGACAAGCTTGTTTAAAACCCATTCCTTGCTATAATCTCATATTTGGTGGTGTATGGGTCTCGCGACCTTCTAGCATGGTGTTTATCACTCTAAAACCTTAAAAACCTTAGCTTTGATGCCAATAATGATGAGTCTTATAAGAATATAGCTCAATGGAAATAGGTCTCTAATGATTCAAACCATAAAAATAGAAAAAAATTAAAAAATATGAAATCTGGTAGTTAAAAGAATAGAAGGAATAAACTTGATTGATTGATAAGAATCCTCGCCACAATCAATAAAAAGGTTGGATGCCACTTTTAGGGATAAAAAACTTAAAAGATAAATCTAACAAACTTGCCACCAAGAAAACTTAGATAAGAGAGAAGAATTAAAAATAATCAGCTACTTTATTAATTAACTCTGAATGCCTCAAAAACAAGCATGAGGTCTCCTATTTATAATAGAGAATATGGCTAAAGGCCTTTGCAATAAAAGGAAACTAAATCCTAAATAATTAATTAAGATATTGCTTGCACGTAAAAAAAGTAAAACCTTTTTAAAATAAAATACTTAATGGAATAAATTTCCTTGCAAGCTAAGGAATTAAAACCTTCCGAAAATAAAAACTGAAAGCTTTAGAGATTAAGTAATAATCAGCACACCAAAACTTTTCTAATTTGGATGATGCTGACTTTTTTGCTTCAAGAAGACCTCTACATTCTTTAAGGATCTTCCTTACACAGCACATGATATACCAAGTTCACTCTTTTAATCTTTGATCGTGTGATTGGGCCTGTACACTCAAAATCATACTCCTTTGGGCTTGCTAACTTGGGCCAACCATGATGTGGCACATCATATTATGTATCCCAATATTAAGGTCGTGTTTATGGTGGCCAATAACAAGAATGTAAATTACTACGACTATCCATATTTGTCCCATTTGTAAGAAAAACTTTGATTCTAAGGAAAAATTATGGAAGGAAAAGCTTTTCTTGGGAAACAAAGCATCAATATTAAGTATCCAAATGAGGAGAATGCATTTATAAAGGCTAATCACAAAAAGAATGGAAATTATTATGACTATCCATGTTTGTCTCATTTGATGGACGAACTTTGATTCTAATGAAATTATGGAAGGAAAAGCTTTTCTTATAAAACCAAAGCATCAATATCTCATATCCCAACAATAAGACCGTGTTTATTAAGGACAATAACATGAAAAACATAAATTACTATGAAAATCCATGTTAGTCCTATTTGACAGACAAAATTTAATTCTAACGAAAATAGTGGAAAAAACTTTTCTTGTAAATGCAAAGCATCGATATCATGTACCTTAATGAGGAGAACATGTTTATGGACGCCATCATAAAAAGAATGAAAATTATTTTGTGTATCAATGTTTCAATCTCCTTTGATAGATGAACTTTGATTCTAAGGAAAATGGTAAAAGGAAAAGCTTTTCCTTGGAAACCAAAGCATCAATATCATGTATCCCAATGAGGAGAATATGTTTATAGATGTCAATCACAAAATGAATGGAACTTATTATTAGTTTCCATGTTTATGTCATTTGATGAACAAACCTTAATTCCAAGGAAAATAGTAGAAAGAAAAGCTTTTCTTGCAAAACCAAAGTATCAATATCATGCATCTTATTAAGGAGAACGTGTTTATGAAGACAATTCACAAATTGAACAAAAATTATTATGAGTATCGATGTTTGTGTCATTTGATGGATGAACTTTGATTCTATGGAAAATAGTGGAAGAAAAAGCTTTTTTTGCAAAACCAAAGCCTCAGTATCATGCGACCCAATGAGGAAAATGTGTTTATAGAGGCCAATCATAAAAGAATGGAAATTATTACAAGTATCTTTGTCTCATCTAATGGATGAACTTTGATTTTAAGGAAAATAGGGAAAGAAAAAGCTCTTATTGGGAAACCAAAGCATTAGTATCATGCATCCTAATGTTGAGATCATGTTTATGGTTGCCAATAACAAGAATGTAAATTATTATGACTATCCATGTTTGTCTCATTTGACAGACGAACTTTGATTTTAATGACAATGGTGGAAGGAAAAGCTTTTCTTGTAAAAACAAAGCTTTAATATCTCATATCCTAACAATGAGACCCTGTATATGGAGGACAATAACAAGAAAAACATAAATTACTATGACAGTCCATGTTAGTCCTATTTGACAGATGAAATTTGATTCTAAGGAAAATGATGAAAAGAAAAGCTTTTCTTGTAAATGCAAAGCATCAAACCACGTACTTCAATGGGGAGAAAGTGTTTATGGAGGCCGCTCACAAAAAAATTAGAAATTGTTTTGAATATCAACGTTTGTCTTCCTTGGTAAACGAACTTTCACTCTAAGGAAAATGGTAAAAGGGAAAGCTTTTCCTTGGAAACCAAAGGTACAATATCATGTATTGTGGATCCCAATGTTGAGACCATGTTTATGGTGGCCAATAAAAATAATGGAAATTATTATGACTATCCATGTTTGTCCCATCTGACAGATAAAATTTGATTCTAAGGAAAATGGTGGAAGAAAAAGCTTTTTTGGGGAAACTAAAATGTCAATATCAAGTCTCCAAATGAGAAGAATGCATTTGTGGATGCTAATCACAAAAAAAAAGGAAATTATTGTAAGTATCCATGTTTATCTTATTTGACAGACTAGATTTGATTCTAAGGAAAATGGTGGAAGGAAAAGTTTTTCTTGTCAATGAAAAGCATCAATATCATGCACCTCGATAAGGAGAACGTGCCTGTGGAGACCAATCACAAAAAAAATGGAAATTATTTTGAGTATCAATGTTTGTCTCTTTTGACGAATAAACTTTGATTTTAAGGAAAATGGTAAAAGAAAAAGCTTTTCTTGAAAAACCAAAGCATCAGTATCATGTATCCCATTGGGGAAAATGTGTTTATGGAGGCAATTCACAAATTGAATAAAAATTATTGTGAGTGTTGATGTTTGCATCATTTAATGGATAAACTTTGATTCAATGGAAAATTGTAGAAGGAAAAGCTTTTCCTACAAAACCAAAGCCTCAATATCATGTGTCCCAATGAGGAAAAATTGTTCATAGAGGCCAATCACAAAAAGAATTGAAATTATTATAGGTAAACATGTTTACCTCATCCAATGGTCGAACTTGTATTTTAAGGAACATGGTGAAAGGAAAATCTATTATTGGTAAACCAAAGCATCAGTATCATGTATTCCAATATTGAGACTGCTTTTACGGTGGCCAAGAACAAGGATGTAAATTACTATGATTATCCATGTTTATCTCATTTGCAAATGAACTTTGGTTCTAAGGAAAATTATGGAAGGAAAAGCTTTTTGGGAAACCAAAGCATCAATATCGAGTGTCCAAATAAAGAGAATACGTTTATAGAGACTAAACATAAAAAGAATGGATATTATTATTGTCAACATTTCTCGTGCCTAGCTTTTACAAATTTTGGTTGATCCAAAAGGCCAAAAATGCACTTGACTTAAAAATATGATGATGTTCGACATGAAGGAGTAAAAGATGATCAAATGAATTGCTCATCTGACTTGTCTTGGATGGTCACTACAAATAGCCATAAACTTGGAGTTGCCATTGATCATTTTAAGTTAGGCATGATTGGATGCCTATTGAAAATAATAACAGAGATTCGTTGTTTTGGGTTCGAGAGTTGGTTTCATGTAGGGAAGGATTAGCACCCTCACATAATGCCTAAAAATCAATACCATCTAACTATATCTTACTTGAATCTCGAATTCCTCGGTTCCATTTTTATCATTTTTTTTAATTTAATTCCCTCTAATGTATGAAATTTTGTAAAGATACGAGTTTGAGTTTTAATGAAAATTTTATCACCTATGCACCTCGAAAAGGTAAAAAACATAGGGAGTTTTGATGAAAATGATCTTCGGGTAGGTTTGAAAAAATCAAATATTTTATATCTGGCACTAGAGAGATACCGACATAAGATATCGTTTTATGATTTTGAAAATGATTTTTAAAGCCTGAATGCTCAAGTTAGGAAAAAAATAATAAATAAATCCACATAAAAAATAAACATATAAAATACATAAATAAGAGAGATAATCAAAATGTATCTCATAGTTGCCTTCGATTATTTATGAATAATCGAGATGACAATGTTGAGACTTGGTCGGATTCAGTGGAAATTTAAAAAAAGAAAAAAAAAAGATTTTGATGACTCGGGGATGTCCTAGAAAAAAGTTTGAATCTTAGAAGGAGTGTGGAGAACAAGGTTGGAGTATTCCCTCAGAGAGTGGGGTTGTATTATCCCCAAAGGTGAAAATTTGATGTCATATTAAGGTAAAAGCAGGGTTGGAGTATCCCTAAGACTAGTGGGGTTAGAGTATCCTCAAAATTAGAGGTTTGATATTCAATTTGAGTTAAAAAGCAGGGTTCGAGTATCCCCTTAGAATAGTATGATTAGAGTATCCCTGAAAATAGAGGTTTGATATTGGAATTAAGTTAAAAGCAAGATTGGAGTATCCCCTCAAAATGGTGGGGTTAGAGTATCCCCAAAAATAGAAATCTTTAACGTTAAAAGGAATGGGTCATATTTTGAAAAAAAAGAATCTTTAAAAATCGAGAGTCAAAGTTTTGGCTAAAATGTTCCTCTTTTATTTAGCCTTGTTTAATTCTAAAGGGTTTAGGCCATGGGAATGAGTCGAGTAGATCATGAGGGATTCGAACACCTCGATAAGAGCATTTTAGAAATTAGACTAGAAATAGAGGAAGCATTGCATCATTTCTCTTTCTAAATTTATTTTGAGCTCATCTGGAGGTCCCCAAGGGTAAACAAGGTACCACTAGAATGGTAACTCAGTGAGGATTAATGTAAAAATATTCCAAAAATCCTAGATAATCACTTTCGAGGTGGAATTAATTTTTGAACTTTAGCTTGTCTCGAGACTGGCAGCATGTATCAAGTAAAGGTATGATGGACTTTGTAAAATCATTTTAGATTTATCCAAAATTGTAAAAATGCGAATAGTAGCTTTTTGAAAAGCGAATTTTATGAGCTCTATGGGAAAAATATTCAAAGGATTCAAAAATGTTGTTTGTTGGGCCGGAACAGCCTAAATAGTAAACTATTTGTTGGATCCAGGGGTTTTAAATGATGAAGATTCGAAAAACAATAGCTATTTCATCTGAGATGATCTGAAGGTAAGTGAGATATCATTGGAAAGTTAATTTGAAACCCTTCAAGGGAAAAATACCAATACATTTCAAATAAATCATTTTTGAATTTTAAATAATTTTTCAAAGCCAGACCACTATGTTACCAGAACAAAATAAGGAAGGTGTTTGGTATTTTTCGTTTTTCATTAGGTTGAGCTCGGGCCATGGGTGGTCAAACATCGGTAACCAAGATGAGGGGTTGACATGGGTGTCCCAAGTTCATTCCATAGTCCCTGAGTAGTTTGGGACAATGGAACAACCTATTAACCATGCCATCAAGAAAGTGTTTGGCTAAGGATGAAGGATTCACATTTTTTTCAACTAAAAGATTTCATTTCATTTTTTGAAAACCAGCATTCTTATACTCACTCTTCCATGAATCCATAACTGAGTGCTTGCTCTACCCCTAAGGTTAGAAAACCAATTTCATAAGAATCTTAAGCCCATGTTATTCTTTATGTATGGGAGATAGTATGTGCCTAACTCGGGGGTAATTGTTAAAATTTGGCTTTCTAGCATTCAAACAAGCATCTTAACATAAGCAAAGTGCCACAAACATAATATAGAACATGAAGAATATATATGCACAAGCAAAGATGACCTTTTTCATAGAAAAAATAAAATGAATGCATGGAGATGATATATAGTTGCATGAGCATACTTAGGATGAATATGCTAAGTATGCTTATGCTAAAAAAGCCATTTTTATTTCATGGAACCTATCAAGCTGCTAGGAAATGTATGGGCATACTTAGGACATGTTAAAATGCATTCTTTAAACATAAGATGAAGATGTGAATGTGGAAGGAACATGGCAAGGTTTCATGGATAGAGGTTATTACGGTGATGAAAATGAAAAGGTGCATGCTTAGTTAACCAAACAGAATGAAGGCACTAAAAAGAACATTAAAATCCTAAACTACCACAACCAAAGCAACAAAAAATGCATGGGAGTCCTAAGATAGCCATAAAAGCATAAAAAAGGTTTACTAAGATGATATTAATGACAAAACAGAAACTACAAAGATCAAGATAAAGGGGATACACCAAAAAAACTTAAACTTTCCTTTGTCTCAAAGTAGTGGCTATGAGCTTAATTTTTTTCTTCTCCTTGCTATTATTTAGTAAGAAAATGATGAAAAGTGGTAGCTTTTTTGTGGTATGGTTAATGGTGAGTCTTTTTAAAGATCAAAATGTGTGTAAAGTTAGGTTTTTTAAGGTTTTCCAGGGGTGATTTAGGGTAGCTACGGGAATGGAGTTTGGAAGTCAATGAAATAGTGTTTTTGGAAGTGTTTTTGGGGCTACAAATAATTGAACAATTTTTTTCTCTATGAGGTAGCTAGGTTTTTTTCTAAAGTAGCTTCCTTTCAGATTACTTGTTCTTTTAGTTTAGCCCTTCCTTTTTAAAAGACAATGCAAAGGGCCTTATTAATTTTTCTTTCGCACCAGGGCATATCTTCAGCTGCTATGTTCAATTGACTTCATTCTTATTGGTTGTGCCATGCTGATCAAAAGGGTAGAAGGTTGTGAATGCTTGCAAGCTAGAGATATGCCTGCCACCCTCTTACACCTATATATTTTATGTAAGTGACCTTTGTCATTAATTTTTTACACTCTAAAAATTTGTTAGAATCCATTAATGAATCCATAGTTAAGGTTTGTAATGTTATATTATAGTTCATTGGTGCAAAAACATGTTTAAATCAATTTTAAATGGGTAATGCGAAAGCTAAAAAGTGGCTCGAAGTAGCCAAAATGGCCTGCATGTATCGATACATATCACTCTATATCGATATGCATGAATGTCAATACAAGGATACTTGTATTGATAATAAGAGAATAAATTATTTCCAGTCTCAAGTCTTTGAGACCTATATCGATATTCCATGGACTTATATCGATACTCATGCTTGTGTTTCGATACATTTCGCCAAAAATCATAATTTTAGCTATTGCCAAGACTTGTATCAATACAATCATGCTAGGTATCGATACCAAACCCTCATGTATCAATGCTACACATGGAAATTCAAAATTTTGGTAATGTGAAAGCCCCTTGACAGTGTTTAAGCACCCGTATGACTCGTACACACCTTCGGTTCCTTGAGTTATCTTATCTTGGTCAAAAAAAGAGAAAAATTGCCTTATTTTTTAATTTTTCTTTAAAGCAGTCCATCGGCATTTTAGGCCTTCCCTAAAAAAACTTTATTGCTAGGTGACACATTGCCCAGTGATTATCCCTTAGCTTTATTTCTATTTTTTGATTTTGTCATCTTTTACCTTACTCCTAAGATACCAAAAATCGGTCTGAACAAAATGAGATTTCTATAGCTATCCCTCTTTGACCATTGCTAAGTATTAAGAATAGGGCAAAGATAAATAGACACCATTTTGTTTGGGTAGTGCATTAGGGTATTTTTTTAAGTGGAAAAGAAAAGGCATCCTACTCTTTGAGGACTAAAAGAAAAGAAGTGCCACTGGCTTGTGTGGGCCTAAAAGCAATAAAAAAGGCATCCTACTCTTTGAAAACTAAAATGAAGTAGGTGCCACTAGCTTGTGTGGGCTTAAAAGTAATAGAAAAGGCATCATGCTCTTTGAAGATTGAAATGAAGGGGTGCCACTACCTTATGTTGGCTTAAAAGAAAAAAAAATTGCATCATACTCTTCAAAAACTAAAATGAAAGGGGTACCACCAGCTTTTGTATACTTAAAAGAAAAAAAATGCATCTTACTCTTCGAGGACTAAAATAAAAGGGGTGCCACTAACTTGTGTAGGCTTAAAAAAAAAGAAGATGTATCCTACTCTTCGAGAACTAAAACGAAAAGGGTGCCAGCAGCTTGTGTAGCTTAAAGAAAAGGTATCCTACTCTTTGAGGACTAGAATGAAAGAAAAAATCTTACTTTTTGAGGATAAAGAAAGAAAATACCCTGCTCTTTGAGGATAAAGAAAAGAAGCATCTTGCTCTTTGAGACAATGAAAAAATATCCTACTCTTTGGGATAAGAAAGAAAAGGTCTTACTCTTTAGGGATAAAAAAAAGGTCTTGCTCTTTGAGGATAAGAAAATAAAATGTCTTGCTTTTTGAGGATAAAGAAAAAAAAGGTCGTGCTTTTTTAAGACAAGAAAAGAAAATATCTTGCTTTTTAGGGATAAGAAAAAAAAACATACTACTCTTCGAGGACAAAGAGAGAAAATGTCCTACTCTTTAAGGATAAATAAAAAAAAGGTCCTACTCTTTGAGGACAAGAAAAAAAATGTCCTGCTGTTTAAGGATAAGGAAGAAAAGGTCCTGGTGTTAAGTTTGGATACTTTTCTTGGACGATTTTCAATAAGCCTATTATGTTGAAGGTACTTACCTAAGATTTTTTTAGGTATTCAAAAACAGAAAGTCACAGCTTGCCCTATTTACTGATTTGCCCTTATATGAGGATTGGTACCTAAAAGATGTTAAATCTTGTAGAATGCATGAGAATGCGTATGTGTGCTTAAATGATGCAAAAGTTGTGTTTCAAAGGCATAATCTATCAATTTTGGATCTTTCTCACATCTAATAAGGTGGCTTCTTATCCCAATGACCAATGATAGTAATAAAAGGATTATGAAGTCAGATTATTCATGGTGGAAGGCTCTCGCTATAAAAAGTCCATTAGCAAGCATGAATGGTGTTTTTTGCCAATTCTAACTCTAAAAAGCCTTTTTAACTATTCAAATTTGTTAAACCGTGGTTGTTTGGGTGCCAATCGAAGTAAGATTTTAGCTTTTCTTCTTCATGATATGCTTTTTAGGGGTAGAGTTTGAACCTTTATCAAGATACAAGATCAAAAGAAGTGGGACCAATCATGGCCTTAAAGTTTTTTTTTGGACTTTAGACCTAACAAAATTTCTTGCAAAGTTTAATCTTTTTAAGCAATGCTATGAAATCTTGTTATTAGTTTTGTTCATTTATCAAGCATCATCAATTAAATGATAAACATGATGCAACATGGAATGCACAATTATTAAAAGGTTTTCCGAGAAATCAAACAATTATATTCTCATTCAATTAAAAAATTTTGAAATAGAAAAGAGTCAAAAGAAGTCTTCCCAGATGATTGGCTTCGATGTTGATGACATGAATTTTACATTAATTATTTTTGGAGACTTTCTCTTGAGCAAATGATCCTTGTGGTGTTGGCCAAATCATAAAAAGATTCCTCAAATTGCCCCGTAGTGGGATAGAGGCCTCAAAGTTGGTTAGTTTTCATTTTCCAAGTGCGATTATGGATGAAGTTTGGTTAGCATCGAATAGATGGGTTAAGTTATGATTTGGTGTCTTGGTCAGACTTATGAATATAGGGAAGATTGGTCTTAGGTTGATGATGGTTTGGGCTTGACTTGGTTTGAATCGGTTTGGTTACTTAAGACATCTTCTTGGGTTTTCTACTTAAGTTGGTTTTTTCTTTTTTTTTTATTTTTTTGTCATTTTTTTGTTCTTAGTTTTTTAGAGAATAGTGGGTGAAGGGCTAATAGAATGGCCTTTCAAGTTTTAATCCTAAAGTCCTTTCAGGCATAGTATTTTTTTACAAAATCATAGTTCATAGGATTGGGTAGGTTATTGCCATCCATTTCGGTTAAGATTAAAGTTCCTTTAGAGAATACATGCTTCACCATATGGTCTTTCCTAATTTGGGGTCCATTTTCTATGAACATCTTTATGGATTAAGAGAATTAGCTTAAGCACCCAATCACCTTCTCAAAACTAATGAGGATGGACCTTTTTGTCATAAGCTCTTATCATGCGCTATTGATTCATCTACCTCAATAGATAGCTTTGATTCTCTTATCTTCGATAAGATTAAGTTGCTCAATTTGATCTTTAACCTATTCGGCCTCTTCATGTTATGATTCAATTAAAACTCTAACGGAAGGGATTTCAACCTCGATAGGTAGAACAGCTTCCATGCTATAAACTAAGGAAAATGGTATAGCTTCTGGAAAAGTTCATACGACTTTGAATAAGATTGTAAAGTAATGGGCAACGTTTCATGCCAATTTTTATACATCTTAGCCATTTTTTCCATTATCTTCTTGATATTCTTGTTGGCTGCTTCCATTACCTTACTAATTTTTGAATGATATAGGGTGACATTTTGGTGTTAAATTTTGAACGAGAACAGATTGCTTGCATCATCTTATTTTTCAGGTTACGTGCATTATTAGTAATGATTTTTTAGTAAGACCATATCTACAGATAATGCCCTGTTTCACAAATTTTTACAAGACAGATCTGGTGATGTTGGCATAAGAAGCTGTCTCTACCTATTTGGTGAAGTAGTCGATAGCAACTAGGATGAAACGATGTCCATTGGAGGCGTCAGGGTTGATTTGTCTAATCATGTCCATGCCCCACATAGAAAATGGCCATGGGGTTGTCATAACATGCAATGGTACCAGATGGAAATGAATCTTATCCTTATAGATTTGGCATTTATGGCATTTATGGGCATAGTTAATGCAATCCCTAGAGTCAACCAGTAGTAGCCTGATCGTATAACTTATTTCACCATTTGGTGTCCATTAGCATGCATACCATGATCCCTTCATGGATATCCTAAAGGATTCTTTTGGCTTCTGAAGCATCCATGCACCAGAGTAATACCTGGTCCTAACTCTTCTTGTAAAGCACTCTGCCATCCAAAACAAAGTTTTCAACTATTCTTTGTATGTTTCTTTTATCATTTTCGGTGGCATGATCAGGGTATTATTAATTTTTGATATACTAGAGGATGTCATAATACCAGGGTAAACCATATTGTTTTTCCTCAATATTCTGGCAATATATCGATGTTGGATGAATTTTCATATGAATAGGGGTGACATTCGACTCCCGATTGGCCTTAAACATGGATGATAAGGTGACTAAGGCATTAGCATTTGATTCTCATCCCAAGGTAAATATTAAAAGCTAACATCATCAAATTCTTTTCTCAGTTTTGAGATTAAACTTTTATAATGAGTTAGTTTGACATCACATGTCTGCCATTCCTCTTTCAATTGGTAAATGACAAGGGCTGATTCTCCAAATACTTTTAAAGTTCAGATGCCCTTTTTGGTGGTAGCTTGGAGTCCTATGATGCAAGCCTCATATTCAGCTATATTATTAGTGCAGTCAAAGCTTTATCTCGTAGTGAAAGGATAATGGCTTCCCTCAGGGCAAGACTAAAATTACCTCAATTCTAGGCCCCAATGCATTTAAAGCACCATCGAAAGACATTTTTCAAGGTGAATCGCTATCAATTGCTTTTCTCACCTAGGATATGCACATTACGTCTTATCAGGGAATTCGAAGTCCAAAGGTTCATAACCATCCATTACTTGACTGGCCAAGAAATCTGTGATTGCGCTACCTTTGATAGCCCTTTGAAGCATATATGTAATATCGTATTAAAAAAGTAGGATTTGCCACCTAGCCAATCTCCCTGACAATGCTGGGGCTTCACATAACTATTTGACAGGATCTAGTTTGGTGACCAACCATGTAGTGTGGCATAACATATATTGTCTTAACCTCTTGGTTGTCCAAACTGGAGCGCAACATAGCTTTTCTACTATCGAGTAGTGATTTTCATATTCTGTGAACTTCTTGCTTAAATAGTAGATAACCTATTCTTTCTTTCTTGAATCATTATGTTGGCCTAATACATAGCTTATCGAACTATCAAAGACTAATGGATATAAAATTAGAAGTCTATCTGGGATTAAGGCACAAGCACTTGAAGGCTTGAAAGGTATTGCTTTACTTTATTGAAGGCTTCTTGATATTCTCTGTTCCATTCTTCGAGATTTTATTTATGAAGTAGCTGAAAGATCGGATCACATTTATCGATTAATTAAGATATAAATCGGGCTATGTAGTTTAATCTTTCTAAAAAACTTTATACCTTTTTTAGGGTTTAAGGTGATGGAAGCTTTAAATGGCCTTAACTATATCAGCATCCATTTTTATTCCTTTTTCACTCATAATGAAGCCCAAAACTTGCCAGATGTGGCCCAAAACTTGAGCTAATATTTACGAAGATGTTTGAAAATCTTTTGTAAGTCGGCTACATGTTCATTTTCTTTAGGTGAATTGGCGATCATGCATTCCATATAAGCTTTGATCCCTTTATGCATAAGGTGATGAAACAATATCATCATTACCTTTGATAAGTTGCCCCAGTGTTTTCGAGCCTAAAAGGTATCACTTTGTGGCAAAAAGTTCTCTACATGGTCACAAAGTTGGTTTTTTTCCATGTTTTCAATTGCCATTTTGATTTGGTTGTATCTTGAAAGTCCATCCATGAAAGAAAAAAGTACATTTTTGCCAGTGTTGTCCACTAGGGTATCGATATGGGGCAAATAAAAGTTATCTTTTAGACTAGCTCGATTCAGGTCCATATAATCCAAACGCATTCACACCTTACCATCCTTCTTGGAGACTAGGACTATATTGGTCACCCATTCAAGGTATTTGGCAACTTCGAGAAATCCTGCTTCAAATGTTTCTTGACTTTTTTTTTATCATTAGTAGCATCTCGGGTTTCATCCTCTTAAGCATTTGCTATACAAGTTTACACTCGGGTTTGAAAGGAAGTTTATGGACTACGATGTCAGTATTCAACCTAAGCATATCCTAGTAAAACCAAGCAAACACATCTCGAAACTCTTGGAGAAGGCTTATTAGTTGGTTTCGAGTTGATGGTTTTTATAAAGGTTTTAATTTTGACTTGCTTTCGATCTTTTTTTCTCCTAAGGTTTATGGTTTTGGTGGGTTCTTTATAAGGTAAAATCTGTTTTCGTTCTTGTTCAATTAATCTGAGTAGAATTAAAGGTACATGGTTCTCCTTAGAGTTTTTTTCATATTCAACCCCACCAGCACAGATTGCTTGCTCAAAGTTGATTTCTTGGGTCTCAATGCAGATATTCATGTCATCTTTATCCAAATACCTAAAAATATAAAAAAACTATATAGGCGAAAAAGATATATGAAAGGAGGCAAAAATGGACACAATGAATGAAATACATAATGCTCCATCATTTTCATTAATAATACTTAATAAAAGGTGCCCATACAGAGAATCCCATAATACTTTAGGGTGAAAGAATTTACGTTTGGTTCATGGCATTACTTTGAAAGAGTTTTGAACAATACAAGGATTTTTGTCTCAATCCAGACACTTGCTATAAACTCTAGAGGGCATAAGTCAATCTCTCCACCCAATGCTAATGGCTCTTTAATTACATTGATAGAGAAATCCCCAAAAGTTTTCCTTAACATAAGCATAACATTTGTTGAGCTAGTGTTAGCATATCCGCCTGAGTGAAAGTTCTTATGCAATGGTGAAAATGCCATAGGTTTATGTCACATATCTTGTCCCAACAGATGTGCTATTCTTTTCTCCTAATTTTTTTGGGTCTTTTTTTTGCTATGCATTGGGTTTGAACCTTACTCTTTTCTTTTTAGTCTGATGGGCCAACTTTAAAGCTTTAGCAGCTCTTCGGAGGCATTTTCCAAGCCCTTTTTTGGCTCGAGCACCTTTGTCGACTGTTAGTTATAAGCCCATTTATGCACTTTTTGACAGATAAGTCTTAATCATGGGCAATCTTTCCTTAACATAGGTGGCATTAATGAACTCAAATGATTAAAAAGAGGGTTTTGGAATGCCCTCATCAGGTTTAACATATAAGGTATCGATCAAGGTAACAGCAATGATATCTTCTTCTCTACCAATACTAATAACTTTCTTTCTAATTACAAACTTCAATTTTTGGTGCAAGGATGATGGAACTGCTCCCTTAGAATGTATGCATGGCCTTTCCAAAAGGTAATTATATGATAGAGCAATGTCCATCACATGAAAGTTAACCTCATAAGTACATGGGCCTATTTGGAGTGGGATAGTGATGTTCCCCATAACACTTCTGTAGGTTCCATCAAACACCTATATGACTGTGTGACTGTTTTGAATGTGAGACGCATCAATAGGGAGCTTATTAAGGCATGACATAGGTATGCATTCAAAGTTGACCTGTTATCGATAAGCACCATGGGCAATGTACTCCTTTTGCAGTATATGCTAATGTGAAGGGTTTGATCATGTCCTTTTCCTCCTTGTGGAATTTCATCAACACTAAAGGATATGTAATTGTCAGCCATGATATTGTTCACTAAATGATTTAACTGGCCTATAGAAATATCTAAAGAGATATAGGCCTTGTTCAAAACTCTCAGGAGTGCATTTCTATGAGCTTTAAAGTTTAACAAAAATGACAGTACGGATATTTTGGTAGGTTGATTATTTAGCTGATCCATGATACTATATTCACTATGTTTGATGAACTTAAGAAACTCCATTGCTTCTTTCTCACTGATCGATTCATTGGTGACTTTGAAATCTAACCTTTTAGTTACAGACTTAAGTGTTTGAAGATTTTGGCTAGTATCTTCTTACTAAGCTTCATCTCTTAAGGCTGGTGGCACATAACACTTACCATTCTGAGTCAAATGGCTTACACCCAAAAGATCAATTTTAAGGCTAGTTAACTAGATTCCTCGATAATTAAGGTTTTATTCTCATAGTTCCAAGGAATAGCCTTGTTCTCTTCGTAAGGGAATATAGATGATAGTTGAATGATCATCCTCGGTGCAGATAAGGCAGAAGTGACTTGAGGATGTAGTCGATTATCACACAAGATCAGTGGTCTTCCAATGCCATAGGAGACATTGTCCCCATCCTCTTTTATGGCATTGACAGATGGAAGTGTCTCTATAGTTTAAATAGTCAAAGTTTGCTTTTCATCATAAAATTTAAACTACTTTCTTCATCATTCCTAGGACCAAGGCATGAAACTTTTTACACATCTGATAGGTATGACCATGTATTGTACAAAAATCACAAAAGTTGTCTACTTTTTTCTTTTTTTTCTTTACCCCATTAACTAATTTGGCTTTTACCAAAATCTGCCAAATTATGCTCGTTGGTGTTCTCAGCTCTTTCACATTTTTCACAATCTAGCAATTTTGCTCAGCAATAAACCTTTCTAAGTTTGCATCTGCATGAATTTAAGATAAACTGACTCTTTTGTCGAACCTCAACTATCATGTTGTTTTGATTTTTCTTTTCCACTTGCCTTTACCTAATTCTCTTTTTAAAGCCTCATCCATCCTACAAAGTATGACTACATTTGGACAACTTTTAAAGGTTTTTTAGTATGACTATATTTGGACAACTTTTAGAGGTTTTTTTTACTATTTCATCGTAGTACGGTGACTGTAGTATGCCAAAAACTTGATAGTTATTTCATTCTCTGTCAATAGTGGTTGAATTGGCAGCCTTTTCCATCCACCTAAAGGCATAATGCCAAAAGCTTTCATTTGGCCACCTCTCCATACTGATAAGAGAAAGGCAAATCAGGATGCCATCATCATTCCCTTCCTCCTTTTCAATGTCGTTAACAGATGGATAAGTTGGTTCATGACATTCCTTGTAGAATTATATCTTGGATTAGTCCAACATTCCTTGGACCATTTTTTGGAATTTTGAACATTGTTGTAAATCATGCCCTTGCGCATAGTAGCAGTAAGAGGACTTTGTGAATTCCTCTCTTAGGTTCACTGTCCTAACCTTCTAAAATTTTTGCCACACTCTACTCATTGGCATCTTGACCTCTCTAACATTTGTTTTGATCCAACAGCCTTTCCCATCAATCACAGCATTTACCCTCGATTCAATGTGATTAGAGAGTGGGTTAGCCCTAACATTTGGTTTAAGCCCATGTTCTATTTTGATTATGCCTCTTTTTAGTAGGCCCTACACCTTTCTCTTGAATGAGGTGCAGCTTTCAACTGTGTATCCTTGCGCTTCAGCATGGTATTCACAGTAAGCATTCTCATCATACCAGCTAAGGTATGGTATAGATTTCAGGTCTAAGAACACTGAGGCAACCAATCAGTTGAGTAATAGGCGATTGCAAATCTCTTTATATAAGTATGGTAAAGGGTAAAAATGTTCCCTTTCTCGAGGTGCTTGATAATTACGTAAGGCTCTAGCATTGTTTGTGTTGTGAGATTGGAGGAGAGTTTTGAACAAGATTTGGTGTGAGGGTGACTATTGGAGCAATCCTAGTAGAGTGAACTACTAGTGTCATTTGGTAGGGGCCAGAACCTAGATACAACATACTTGCGGCATATACCCCTTGAGTTAAGGTTGGATTTTGAGGGAACTTTATGGTGCCGTGACTAACAGTGCTTACTTGTTTTTCTTTTCCTTTACTTATTGGTTTCTTAATTGACTCGGATGATTCTTCTATAGATATTTTCCCACTTTTGATGGGATTATCAATCATCTGACTATATCAGCAAAATATTTCATGGTATTTCCCACCAACTTCTTATAGTAAGGAGCTTTCAAAGTGCTGACGAACATAACTGTCATTTCTTTTTCAGTTAATAAAGGCCAAACCTAAGCTACCTTCTACTTTCATTTTTGGGCATACTACCTAAAATTCTCAGAGGCCTTCTTCTCCATGTTCATGAGGGAAAGGCGATCTGGGGTTCAGTCAGATACATGCTTATATTGGTCGAGGAATGAACGAGCTAGATATGTCGATGTTAGAATTCTTATAGGGTCTAGCCCTAAATACCATCGAAGAGTTGCCCTAGCTAAACTGTCTTTGAAGCAATTGATTAGCAATTTTTCATTTTCCTCATACCTGGTTATCTTACAATAATACATTCAAAGGTGGGCAGTGGGATCTATGGTCTCATTATATTTTTCAAACTCTGGCACCTTGAATTTGTGCAAAATAATGAGACTAGAGACCAGTCGTAAAGCTTTGAGGTTTACAATTCCGAATTTATCACTTCCCTTGACAGCTCGATGACGTTTCTCTAGAGATTGGTATTTGTTTTATTCTTTATCATTTTCTGAAGACCTTTTTGCCCTTTCTTGTTCTGTTTGTTCATCAAGATATGGTACTATGGGTATTACGGGCAAAGAGCCTTGAACTAAATGTGGTGCTATTGCAGGATTGAGATAAATAAATGGTTGAGTCGATGGAATTCTAGCTGTCGGGGGATGCTGTTCAAGCAAAGCTACTTCATGCACATTAAGAGCCTCGGTACCACCATTGAAATTACTCTCGGGGTTAGCTGATCCTTTGCCAGCATCAACGGTACTTGTTTGTCTTTTTTCGTCTAAAGCTTTAAACAATAGTTTTGTCAATTCTACGATTTGAGAGTGAAGTTCTTCATTCCTGCAGGCTGATTGTTCTTGAAATTCTCTGTACATGAGTTCTAGTCGCTCAATGCGAACTGATGATTATTCTCCATGGCTTTACGATCGGTATGAGTGTTGTAATGATGGTGGGCTAAAGATTTCATGTTTTGAGACACTTTCACTTTAGATTATTGAAGGATTAGACCTTTAGAATGTGTCATAACATGACATAAAAATGGATATGAGGCAGAAAAAGAATTATGTTATTGATGCAAAGCAGAAAAAGAATAAATGTTATTGATGCAATGCAAGAGTGACAATTAGATTAGGAAACAACTCCACCAATAGCATTTTTCATTGAAGCAATCAAGGTCTTGAATACATATGATTGCATTAGGAAATGTCTGGCATGATTATATTGCCTAATCACATGTTTTAAGAAATATAATAGTTCTTATTCACAAATTTCAGTGGGTAAGATGTTACATGCTAATGATCGAGTGCATGCATCATATATTCAGCCTCCAATTAAGCTACCTTTAGTTGTTCAATGAAATGGCGATGATGAGTCTAATAATTTTGGCATGCTTGATCCACTATTTGTTGCTTCTTGCTCTCGCTGTTTTGAAGCCCATATTAATCCATCCACCTGATTTTGGCAAGCTTGTAAGGACTGTTCTAAGCCTTGAACCCTAATTGTTAACATCTCATTCTCAACTTGATTCACTCTAAAATCTCAAACTCGAGCTTTTAACTGTGTAATTCTCTTTTGATAGGCTGATGTAAGGATTTGAGCTCTAACAAGCTTCTCTTTACTATCTTTAACTGCTTATTTCCACTAATGTAGTTCCTTTTCAAGGGTGGTAATTTCTATTCTCTACTCGATTGAAGACTTGCCTTTGCGTCATGAGTTGTTTACTTTACTGACAGCCACATAGTCTTTCCTTAGACTTTCGAGATCCTCTTTGAGACGATTCTTCTCTTTATCAGCTCGTTTAACCTCACCTTCATGTAGATAAAGGTCCATCTCAAATTGACTATTTTTCTTCTTTAAGAGGGCAATTTCTTTGGTAAGAGTTGTCTTTTCTTGTGCAAATTCTCGTATAAGCAATTCAATTTCATAAAGGAATTACTCATCTATAGATACAGCAATGGATGAAGGTAAGGCATTATTGGTGCGACGTATCTTCATTCATTATACCCAAGGGCATACTCCTCTCGAGTATCTTTCTATGAAATGAGTTTTTCTCCAAGCATGGAAGGCTAACTAAAGTTTTAACTTATAATTGGGCTCACAATATTCAAGGTTACATGCCTCTAGGCCTAGAACAAAATGGATAAATTGCTGACACAAAAATTGTTGAAGGATTAGAATGGTATATAGCTAGTACTTTCCCATAACCCAGTGGTGGCATATAATTGTAATCCCCATATTGTATATGATGGTTTGTGGCGAGAACCAAGCAGCCATCCATGTTACTTTATCCCCATTAAGATTCTAAAATTTTTGGATCTATTGTTCCTAAAACTTTTTGTAAAGCCATTCCTTCTCGAGGACTTTAGAGATAGAACTGAAGTTAGGGAAAAATTGTATAGCCTCTTTTTTTCTTCTGGGCAAAGGTGGCTAACAAGCCATAGGTGAAGCATAGGTGCACAACCAATGAAACATCCTATCTCAGTTTTCCTGCAAAAATTAAGGGCTCAAATGGTTTCAATGATGATAGCATGTGTCAGGTTAATGTTGGAACACAGTTGAGAAATGATATCTACCACCATTGCTTTGATATAACCTAGTGTCTTCAGGAAAATAACTAGGCCATATATCGCCAAAGCAAATATATCTTGCCTTTTTTTAACATCAATGATATTTTCCATTGCCTTTTTCAAACTAGCCCATGAAATGCACTCGTTATTTCCCTTCTTCTTGATGTGACCTTTAATCCGTGCCTTGAGTGCACTGAGAATCTCAACCAATCTTTTCTTAAAAGTTGGAGGGTTCAATGTCTTGCAATATATTCTATCAGTTTTGGCCCTCTTGATATTAAGCAGCAAGGTCTATTCAACTATTATGGGGGTCAAATCCTCATGGTTGAAGGTAAAGCATAAATATGTGAGGTTCCAAAATTAGGAGGTGAGCTGCATTAAACTAACATCCAAATAGGCCTAAAGTAAAAGGGCAATGTCCTTGCATCTCTTTTGTGAATGATTCCTTCTTGGTATTATCCCAGCTCCATATATATTTCAGATCTTGCCAGTCATTCTGATGATACCCTATTTTGATCTTTTCATGAGCTATCGAGATATACTTGGGTTTTAGGATGTCCTCCATCTTTATGCTATCATAGCTCAGAGCACGCTCGAACTTCCTTAAAAGATTTCAACTATAAGATAGATTGTTGTTCCATGAGAAACACCCCTTGGCATACACTACACCATTGGCCAATTGTTTTATGGCAATGATAATAGTGAAATGATGCATGGTTGCAAAAGAGAACAAAAAGAGACAATAAGTTAGCAACTATACAAAGAAATAAGCACAAAAAGGAATGAAAGCAATAAAATGAAAATGCCATGTAAAAGTTTACCCCAAAAATAAATGGTATGATGCATAAAAGCGAGCATGACAATCGAACAGCATTAAAGTGTATCTACACTAAGATTGCCTTTACGCATAGTGATACAATACCACATAAGGATAGGCTTGACAAAACAAATGGTGATGTTCGTTCATCAATATCTATGTTAAGTCATCAGCTCGATGACTTATTTTGGTCAGATTATGAACTTTTGGCATCGTTGGTGTGAACATTTGCTTGTTATCACCTATTTGCTTTGAAAGGGTGAGCCATAAAACATTTACCATACCTTAAAGGAATAACATAAAAATAACATGACAATTACGAGTGGTGATGTTCACTTATCATTGCTTGTATAATATGGTATAAAGGTAAGAAGTGTTTCCCCAAGTGACCCTATTCCCTCAGTTATTCTATCAATATTTTGGTATGGTTTGACTCTAATTATGATTATCCATGTTTGTTTTATTTGATGAATGTACTTTGATTCTAAGGAAAATAGTGGAAGGAAAAGCTTTTCTTGTAAAAGCAAAGCATCAATATTGCGTACCCCAATAATGAGACCATGTTTATGGAGGAAAATAATAAGAAGAACACAAATTACTACAGCAGTCCATGTTTGTCCCATTTGATAGGGGAAATTAATTCTAAGGAAAATGGTGGAAAGAAAAGCTTTTCTTGTAAATGTAAAGCATCAATATCATGTACCTCAATAAGGAGAACCTATTTGTAGAGGCCAATCACAAAAAGAATGGAATTTATTTTGAGTATTAATGTTTTAATCTCCGTTGATGGATAAACATTAATTCTAAGGAAAATGGCAAAAGAAAAAGCTTTTCCTTGGAAACTACAACATCAATATCATGTATCCCAATAAGAAGAATGTGTTTATAAATGTCAATCACAAAATGAATGGAAATTGTTATGAGTTTCCATGTTTGTGTTATTTGATGAATGAACCTTGATTTGAAGGAAAATAGTGGAAGGAAAAGCTTTTCTTATAAAACCAAAGCATCAATATCATATATCTTAATGGGGAGAAAATGTTTATCAAGGCAATTCACAAATTGAATGAAAATATTACTAGTTTTGATGTTTGTGTCAATTGATGGACGAACTTTGATTCTATGGAAATTGCTAGCCAAAAAAGCTTCTCTTCCAAAACCAAAGCCTAAATATCATGTATCCCAATGAGGAAAATGTGTTCATGGAGGCCAATCACAAAAAGAATGAAAATTATTACAAGTAAGTATGTTTGTCTCATTTAGTGGACAAACTTTGGTTTTAAGAAAAATTATGAAAGGGAAAGCTCTTATTTGGAAACCAAAGTGTCAGTATCGTGTATCGCAATGTTGAAACCATGTTTATGGTGGCCAATAACAAGAATGTAAATTACTACGATTATCCGTGTTTGTCCCATTTGATGGATGAACTTTGATTCTAAAGAAAATTAAGGAAGGAAAAGTATTTCTTGGGAAACTAAAGCATCAATATCAAGTATCCAAAAGAGGACAATGCTTTTATAGAGAATATCACAAAAAGAATAGAAATTATTATGACTATCCAAGTTTGTCTCATTTGATGAACAAACTTTGATTCTAAGAAAAATGGTGAAAGAAAAAGCTTTTCTTGTAAATTCAAAGTATCAATATCACGTATCCAAACTATGAGACCATGTTTAGGGAGGACAATAACAAGAAAAACATAAATTACTATGGCAATCCTTGTTAGTCTCATTTGACAGACAAAATTTGATTCTAAGAAAAATGGTGGAAGGAAAAACTTTTCTTGTAAATACAATGCATCAATATTATGTACTTTAATATGGAGAATGTGTTTATGGAGGCTAATAACAAAAAGAATGAAAATTATTCTGAGTATCAACATTTGTCTCCTTTGACAGATGATCTTCAATTTTACGAAAAATGGTAAAATGACAAGATTTTCCTTGCAAACCAAGGCATCAATATCATGTATCCCAATGAGGAAAACATGTTTATAGATGCTAAGCACAAAATGAATGGAAATTATTATGAGTTTCCATCTTTGTCTCATTGGACAGATAAACTTTGATTCTAAGGAAAATTGTGGAAGGAAAAGCTTTTCTTGCAAAACCAAAGCATTAGTATTATGTAACCCATTACAGAGAACGTGTTTATGAAGGCAATTCACAAATTGAATGAAAATTATTATGAGCATCAATGTTTGTGTCATTTGATGGATAAATTTTGACTCTATGGAAAATGGTGGAAGGAAAGCTTTTCCTACAAAACCAAAGCCTAAATATCATGTATCCCAATGTGAAAAACATATTCATGGAGGCCAATCAAAAAAAGAATTAAAATTATTGTAGGTAAGCATGTTTGTCTCATCCAAGGGATGAACTTTGATTTTAAGGAAAATGGTAAAAAAAAGCTCTTATTGGGAAACCAAAGTGTCAGTATTGTGTATCCCAATTTCAGATTGCATTTGTGGTGGCCAATAACAAGAATGTAAATTACTACGACTATCCATGTTCATCCCATTTCATAGATAAACTTTGATTCTAAGGAAAATGGTGGGAGGAAAAGTTTTGTTAAGGAAACCAAAGCATCAATATCAAGTTTCTAAATGAGGAGATGCATTTTTGGAGGCTAATCACAAAAAGAATGGAAATTTTTATAAGTATCTAGGTTTATCTTATTTAAGAGATGAGATTTGATTCTAAGGAAAATGGTGAAAGGAAAAGTTGTTCTTGTAAATGCAAAGCATCAATATTATGTACCTCAATGAGGAGAACGTGTTTGTAGGGACCAATCATAAAAAGAATAGAAATTATTTTGAGTATCAATGTTTGTCACCTTTGACGAATAAACTTTGATTGTAAGGAAAATGGTAAAAGGAAAAGCTTTTCTTGAAAAACCAAAGCATCAATATGATGTATCCCATTGGGGTAAATGTGTTTACAGAGGCAATTCACAAACTGAATGAAAATTATTACAAATATCAATGTTAGAGTCATTTGATGGATAAACATTGATTCTATGGAAAATTATGGAAGAAAAAGCTTTTCCTACAAAACGAAAGCCTTAAAATCATGTATCCTAAAGAGGAAAACATGCTCATGGAGGCCAATCACAGAAAGAATTAAAATTATTACAAGTAAGCATGTTTATCTCATCCAACGAACGAACTTTGATTTTAAAGAAAATGGTGAAAGGAAAAGCCGTTATTGAGAAATCAAAGCATCCACATCGTGTGTCCCAATGTTCAGACTGTGTTTATGGTGGCCAATAACAAGAATGTAAATTGCTGTGACAATCCATGTTTGTCCTATTCGACAAATGAACTTTCATTCTAAGGAAATTACGGAAGGAAAGGCTTTTCTT